>JAUZSU010172453.1:0-13068 GCA_034780255.1 Parotocinclus maculicauda | reverse complement strand
TGTGTGTGTGTGTGTGTGTGTGTGTGTGTGTGTGTGTGTGTGTGTGTGTGTGTGTGTGTGCGCGTGTGTGTGTGTGTTGCTATACGTGTGAGGTCCCTGTGATGATGTGATCCTGTGTATCAGTATTTAGTTATAATAACGTTTTATATAGATCATTTAGAAGGCGGTTGCAGGACGTGTTTAAAGTTTTCTGATGGACCGTGTTTCCTGTGGATGTTCTGAACTTGAGGTGAGGTTACAGGAGTTAGTGAGTTAAAAGCTGAGGAGGTGTTTTTATGATGCTAATGAGTCGGGCTGATGGGTAAGCAGGGTTTGGGAGCTGTTTTACTGCACCCTTACCTCTTATTCAGCAGTGCTAATGGAAAAAAACCAGCCGTTCCTCCTAATCGCTGCAGATTTCGTGGAGTTGCACCGACTCGGAGCTTCATTGGACGTTTGGACCTCCTGAAAATAGGTTTGCACTCGGTCCTTCTGAGGTTGCATCACTCATCACTTAATATTATCTCTGTGCCCCCGTATAAATACAGTCTGTCCAAATACAGGAGCATTAAGGTGTTCTCCACCACCACCACCTCATTCCACCACCTCATTCCATCATCTTATTCCATCATCTCATGGGCCCAGTCTTTAAACACCACAGGGGTTTACTCTATAAATACTTTGGGTTAAACATGGGACTCCCTTTTACTAAAAACTTCACCTTCCTCACCTTACATGGGGATCTCTCAGCATTTACCCATCTAAAGAATCAAACACCATCGTTTCTCATCAAACACCTTCTCATAACACCACAAACAAACACCGGTAGACCCAAATTTCCAATCAGCTGTAAGTGGATAACAACACCACCATAAAACACCACAATAAAACGTCAACAGTGCCCAGTATTTATTGCGATATGCAAATAAACACCAGAAATCACCCTAAACACAAACATGCACGGATAAATCGCTGCTCACCAACAAATACCAGTGTTGTCCACTATGTATTTCAATACTTAAACAAACACCAGCATCCGCCCTAAAACACCGGAACACTAATAAATCCCTTTTTCTCTAGCAAACACCAGAATACACAAACAAACACCAGTCTCCGCCCTAAAACACCGGAACACTAATAAATCCCTTTTTCTCCAGCAAACACCAGAATACACAAACAAACACCAGCATCCGCCCTAAAACACCGGAACACTAATAAATCCCTTTTTCTCCAGCAAACACCAGAATACACAAACAAACACCAGCGTCCGACCTAAAACACAGACACACTAATAAATCCCTTTTTGTCAGCAAACACCGCGATACGACATTTATCAGAATACACAAACAAACACAGCATTAAACACTGGCTTTACATAAGCACCAAATAAACACAAGCCTTACTACCAAACACCAAAATGCTCCACCAGTTAGTCATCATTAAAAGTTATCGTTGACTAGTATTAATGCCAAGGCTTACAACTCTCACTAAACACCAACACCCCCAAATACACTGCTGAAATATAAATACCGCCGACATGGTGCAGTGTTTATTACAATACTCCTTATATTTCGACACTACATCACTCGGTGTCATCGAACCCACCATCATTACCAACAAACACCACCAAGAATCAACAACACATTAACTACTAAATAAACTTCATCCCTTAACACCAGCAAACACCAGCATTCTCCCTCAAACACCAATTACCAAAAGCGATTGAAGATATTTCATCAAAAAAGACAAGCGTTCTCCACCCTTAAACACCGCCAAGCACAAACACTACCGACATGCTGCATTGTCTTTAACCTCGTACACCCTTTATTAAACACCCCCATCAATCTCTTACTACCAAACACCACCATTCTCTATCAAACACTGACTATGCCTGTTCCAGAACTACCAAAATTGGTCCCGGTTAAGAGAAGCCTTCTAATTCAAATGAACATGCATCAGGCCTAAAAAAGTACAAACACCATCAACATGTGGTATTTAACACCAGCATTAAATAAGCGTGTTCATACTTCACTAAACACACACTGAAATGTTACCGCCTTCAATTAGTTCCGCCTTCAACCTCGACAGTCTTTGCCAAACACCACGAATAAACACCAGCACCCTTCATTAAACACTGGGCCGTCTATAAACACCGTTAAAAAAACACAGACGACTCCTCCACGACCCAGAGCGAAGTCTGAAAGGCCGTGACTGAGGCGCAGTAGCTCCACCATCTGAGTTTGTAGGTGTTTGGAGTGTGGTATTGTTCCTCGTGGCAGGGTTTGGTCTCTAGAGCCCTGGATGCATGTGGCGTCCATGTGACTGCAGAAGATCAGAGCTCCAGCACAGACTGAGGGAACATTTGTCACTTGTTCTGAGCGTGAGATGGAACATGGCATACGGCTGTTGGAGACCTGATGGCATATGTGATGCCAGCTTGCCAAAAAACGGTGGCGCTCGGCTCCGGGCCGGTGTTTTTTTTACACCATTAGTCACAGCTCGCTCTTGGCTTGGACGTTATGGCTCTCTTTCTGAGAAAGGCACCAAACGGAGGAGGTTTATGGGATTGATGGGGTTGGTGCGGGGCTAACTGGGGGGATCCGGAACGCTGATCACAAGGTCGGCTGTTAGGTCTTTAATTATGTTAAACACCTGTTCGTGACCAGACCCTCGTGATCGCCTGAAGATCCTTGAGATTCAATCTCCGACCTCGTCCATCAACAAATCAGGATTCTCCAGTAAACACCAACGGACCTTATAAAACACTAAATACCAAGGAGCATTCATCAACACTAACGTCCGCCCTAACACCATTAAATCATCACTAATAAACACGCCTTTATTAAACACCCCAGACTACCAGTAAGCCCTAAACAACAACACTAAATAAGTTAAACACTAAACACCGTCAATAAACGTTACGCACTCGTCGCCGAACACTTTAAACTCTACCCGCAAACATTAACACTTCGGTCCTCCATTAAACACCAGACACCGTCGGTACAATTGACAACAGTAATCGTCATTAAATACTGAACGCTCCCCATCAACACTTGAATAGTATATCGAATACTCAAAGAAACCACCTTCATTAAACACAACCTTGAACCACAGTCTCTAATAAACACTAAACCCTGCCAATAACCCTTAAAAAAACACTGAGCACCACCCAGAAACATCAACACCAAAGTCCTCCATTAAACACCAAACAGCATCAATACATCATCGTTCCTCAACACCCATAAACACCAGCAAAGGCCTCCTATTAAACCCTCCAATAGGAATTAAACCACAGCGGTCTTTATTAGAGTTAAAACACCATCTACAAACATTAAGACCATTAAACACCAATGGAGTAAACACTGTGGCTTTTCTGTAAAAATGTAGTCACAGCAGTCTTTATTAAAGTCTAAACACCATCTACACACATTAAGACCATTAAACACTCAGCATAAACACCATGGCTTCTTCATAAACCTTAAACTACAGCAGTCTTTATTAAAGTCTAAACACGTCTACAAACATTAAAACCATTAAACACAATCAGCATAAACACCATGGCTTCTGCATAACCTTTAAACTACAGCAGTCTTTATCAAAGTCTAAACACTGTCTACAATCATCAAGACCATTAAACACCATCAGGGTAAACACCATGGCTTTTCCATAAACCTTAAACTACAGCAGTCTTTGTTAAAGTCTAAACACCACCCACAACCCATTATTAAATCTTGAAAATTGGAATGAATTAAACACTAAACATAAACACCGAGGTCTTTTGAATAAACACTCTCGTTGCGTCGTTGTCTCGGAGAGTGAAAAGCTGTAGAGCCTAAACACCTGAAGCATGGCCTGTGTGTGGTGTTTCAGTGCTCCTGGGCGGTTGTGTTGTTGTGTTTTGGTCTCAGGACCTCAGTATTGTGGCGGTAATGCTTTAATGGGTTTTTTTTGGTTTGTTTTTTTTAGAGTTGCTGCGTCTCTTTATTTATTTATTTATTTTTTTGATGGCAGTTGACGGATTACTCATTACGTCTCGCTGGGTCCGAATTAGCGCCATGTTTAACGGCGCTAACACAATTGAATCCTTTAATGATACCCCAGAGAGCAATGTTCTAGTAATAACACCGGACATCTCTCTCTCTCTCTCTCTCTCTCTCTCTCGCACTCTCGCACTCTGACGCTCTCGCGCCGTATCCATCTTCCTTTCTTTTTGTTTTAGCCTAATGTAGCTTGGCCCAGATAGCATCTCTGGTTGGGTATTAGAGTGCATTAGCTGGTAGGGACTCATTTCGGGGACTTGTTCCCCCTCATGCCTGAGGAATATGAAGAGAGCTTTGATGGAACCACCTGAATGAATCCTGAGAGTGCACATGAGAAGGTGTAAATGTCTTCTGAGGATTGTCCTCCTGGTTTCATCTTACACCCCGAACCCCCGTCCCGTTTATTAAACCTCTGTTACAGATTAATAAATACCGTCTGTCCAGAAAAACACCACTGGGTTCTGCTCCGATAAGAACAAATACTAAACAACAAATCCCAAATACACAACACCTACTAAAAAATTATAAAATAAATAAATACCTATTGGTACGTATTAGGACTTATTCTTTAAAATCTATAGTTATTTATTTATTTTATTATTAATTCAAGTATTTAAATACTTTTACTTATTCATTATTAAATATATATGTATTATTATTATTATTATTATTATTATTAATAAATACGTATTAATTTTTAAAATATTTATATTATATTATTATGTATACATATTTATATAACTATTAAATAATAAATAATTTATATTATTTACTTAACTTATTTTTTTTATTAACATCTAGGCCACCCAAGCAGGTCAGGCCTCGTCTTCCTTCTACGTTCAGGGAGTTTTTCCTTTCCACTGTCACCCTAGGCTTTGCTTAATTTGGGATTGACCTTTTAAGATCATTTAATATCTTATAATATCTTAATAATATAATATTATAAATCTGATTTAAGACAATTCTTCTTTATAAGAAGCTCTATAAAAAATAAATTTGAACTAACATGGTACCTAATAAAAAAAAAATCCAGATTTTTATTTTTATTTATAATTAAAAATGAACCAATACAGTAATAGGAAAAATATTGATCATTGGTTTTTCTTTATTTGAATTATTTATGACAAAAGGAAAAAAAAATATGACGGACATAAATATACAAATAATAAACAATAATACAACAAAAGATTGATTTTTTAATAATTATTGAATATAATAAATGTAATATATTATTTTAATATATATATAATATAATTTAATAATACAATATTTAAATATATATAAATAATAATAATATAATATTAATTGAATTATTTATGACAAAATAAATATATATTATATTATATATTATATAATAAATATTTTTATATGTATAAAAATCAATGTCTCTCTCTCTCTCTCTCTCTCTCTCTCTCTCTCTCTATATATATATATATATATATAAAAAATTTATATAATATATGTAATTTACAAATAATACAATGTAATAAAATGTAATGTTGAAATTAAATAAAATATATCAGAAAAGCAGATAAAAAGTCCAAAAAAAGGCTGTTTGTTAAAATTGTTCCTTCTTACAAAACAAACAAAAAAAACATAAGATATGTATAAATAGTAAAAACATTATTAAAAGCAGAGATGTAATAAATGGATGTATAAATCAGAATATAATCTAATAACAGAATAAAATCAGATATGATTCTAGTTTTTTTTTTATCTCAGGTGAAGGTGATTCCTGAGGGTCGGCCGGATGGGACCAGACCATTTGGGGCAGTGATGAAGCCTTTTCTAAACCTGGGCGTGCTTTTAGCCGTTAGCGAACCCAGTCGTGACTCTGAAGGAGGTCGTCGTCGTATTTTAGGAGCGCTAATGGAACTCGACGTCGGTCCGTAAGCCCTTAAATGTCCTCGTTTAGAGCTTCGTCCTGACTTTAGCTGAGTGTGTGGATCTCAGCGCTAATTAGACGATTAACGAGCGTGCTAGTGGCTAGGTAGCGAGACTTGAGCATGTCTGCACTTCTTGTTCTGTTCAGCTTGGTCTCTGATTCGGGATCTCCAGCCTGGACCTCGTGTTGGGAAGGTTTCCTGCCAAACGTTCCTTGTACGATGAATTGGAATCAGAAATATTTAAACAGTACATCCCATCTGGGATTCTTAATGCTTCACTCTGACAGAAAGCTGGAACCAAAAGAGTTCATCCAGGGTGTGTGTGTGTGTGTGTCTGTGTGTGTGTGGGGGAATCGAGGAAGCCTGGAGGAGAGGTGATGTTCCTCCGGGACCGTGTTATGATTAGCTCCAATCGGCCTCCAGCTCACCAATTTATGATTTTCCTCCAGAAGAAAAGAAACGTTTTTCTTCCTTTTCCTTCTCTATTTTTGGTGGAGCAAAAGCTCACTCCCTCTAGGTTATGTTACACAAAGACATCAATCAATTGATCGGCTATTGATCCGAATCAATATGCAGTCTCCTCCAAGTTCTCCACTCAGAGGGAACCTTAATATAGATGAAGCAAGATCTTACCAGTGTCCAGTCCAGTGGCTCTGAGAAGGTCAGAGGAACCGTGGCTGGTTTCCTGGATCTTCACCAGCCTAGATTAGATGATAAAACATCTGAAGGCAAATGAGATCGACATGGACCTGAGAAAGGGCCTACAAAGGTCTGGAGAAAGTCTTATGAGAGCCAGAGGAAGCTCTGAAGTTCTAAGGAAGGTCTAACGGATATCCCGTGAAGGTCTTAAGAAAGGTCTCTTTGAAGGTCCAAGAAGTTCTAAGAAAGGTGAATGTCTCGGTGAGTTCCTAGGACGAGACTTTTTGGTGGTCAGAAGAGTTTATTCATTTAAAAAGGTCCCGTGAAGATTTTGAGGAGCATCTTCTGAAGGTGTAAGGAAGTTCTAATGAGGGTCTGGTGGAAGGTTCCTTAGATTTTAGAGGAGGATCTGAGATCTAAGGAAGGTCAAATGTAGATCTGAGAACGCTCTGATGAGCATCCTGTAATTATCTCAGTAGGATCTGAGAATGGTCTTATGGAGGTCCTGAGAAAGGTCACGGGTTGGTCTGAGGAATGTCCTGTGAAGGTTAGAGAAAGGTTGTATGGACATGTTGTGAAATTCCTCTGAAGGTCTCAGGGTTTTCTATTTAGGGTCTGATGAAGGTCCTATATATGCCTTAGGAACATCTAAGGAGGTTCTTATGGGAGGCTGTTTAAAGATCTAAGGATGTTCTAAAGCTGGTCTGAGAAAGCTCAGGTGAACGTCCTATAAAGGTCTGTAATTAAGTTCTTACATGGTTCTGATGACAGTCTAACGTCTCAGGAAGATCTGATGGAGGTCTGAAAAAGCTCAGCACCTATAACTGAGATATGTCTTCTCAATGGTCCTAACGATGTTCTAATTAGGGCTTGATAAAGGTCTGTCATAGGTCTGTGAATGTTCTAATGATGGCCCTCTAGATGTCTGGAAATGTCTAGATTGGAGATAGATCTGGAGCTCTAAGGAAGGTCTTGTGAAGGTCTAAGGAAGTTCTTATGGCTTCTGATGAAGTTCTGAGGAGGTTCAAAGCAGGATCAGTCATATTATGGGGTTCTTTCTCTGTTTTGATGTCATTTTTTGTGGTCAGGGTTCAAGGTTTTGCTGCCGGCCCTCTTAGTAAACCTCCTGAAGGTCTCACCAGAGCAGAATTAGGATCTGTCCCTTTAATATCCCTGATCTTCTCTATGTGACGTCCCAGCGCAGTGGTCCGACCTAATCAGAGTAACTCTTAGAGAAACGTATGCTCATGTCTTCAGAACATCTGGCAGCACCTGGGAGAAGGTCACCTTCCAGGAGTCTCACGAGCAGAGCATGAAACGCTAATGAACTTTAGATGGTGAGAGTGACAAGGTGACACGGATCCACCTGAGAAGGTCAGAGCGAGTCCCGGGTAGATCCTGTTCTCGTACAGAGAGCAGAGCGCTGGAAGTGGAAGTGGGGAGGATAACTGACAGTAATGGAGCGTGGAGTGGCTTTGTGGTCTGAGGTCCGAGAAGCTCCACACATCCCGAGGAGCCACCACACATCTCACACCACACATCAAGCCCATGTGCTTCCACTTCCTGATTGATCGATGCTCGTGTGGAGCAGATGCAGCTTTGCAGATGTTTCACATTGTTGCTGATTGACCCAGAAGATCCACACATCTTTTTTTTTTGGTCAGGACTGTAAATGGTCCAGTCCAGTACCGGTACCTTCTTCTTCCACAGCCACGCCCTTGTAACCTGTGCAGCATGTGGTTTTGGTATAAAGTGCAGGGGCGTCCCTGTTAAAGATCTCGTCTTATAGGGAGGTCCTGTTTCTCTAAAATCTAAAATCTCGGTGTACTTTTCTGCATTAATGCTGCATCCCAGAAGAGTAAACGACCTTTAACCAAGGGTCCGGACCTGACCCCGACCCCGTGCCATGATAGAACCTGGCTTTTGGACCTTTTTTTTGTAATCCTGAACCATTACTGTGATGTTTCCATGGTGACGGTCCATCCTAGAGGTCTCAGAGCCCAGAAAAGTGGGCGGAGCTTGTGGGCGTGGTTATAACACAAGTTGTTTTTTGTACAGTACAGTTTTAAGTGGATAAACTAATCCCTTACCCATGTGCTCCTATCAGATATGGATCAATGACGCTTCTGAGGGAGGGGAGGGAGATCACCCCTGTTTAGTTGACCTTTTAGGGCTGAAATTCCTCCCGATTCGGACTGGTGTAATGATATTATGGTCTGTAGAGGGAGAAATATCGACACTAAATCCCTTTTTCTTATAAACATGTGCTGATAGACTAGAGGGAGTTCCTCTGATCATCTTCACTCCTCAAACACAGCTTCTTGTAATCATGATTAGACTTAGACATTAAATGAAATGAAATGTGACATCTTCATACCGTCTCTCTTTTTTATTTTATTTACCTTTTCCATCTTCTTTTCTGATTTGAGGTTGTAGTCGTTTATCTGACTCCCAACAGGGACGACCTTAAAAACCAAAACGTTGTGGCTGAAGGTTCTTGCTGAGGGTCGGATCAGTTTCCCTGAGCGTACAATCCATTTCTTTTTTTGCTCTCGTATGAACCCTGCTAAGGTTTCTGAAATATTTCAGTCTTTTCTGGGATAAAAAGATAAAAAGGTCTGGTCCGGTCTCCACGCCCGAGCCGTATCTAAATGCAGCAGCGTTTGGATCCAGCTCCATCTCTTATTCATCCTCCTGGAGCCGAGCTAAAGTTTCTGAGCCCTGATGTTTGATTAGGTGCTGCCCCGAACTAACCCTGACCCAAACCGCAGAGGCCGGCCGGGTAAGGCGACTCCGGCGTGTTTAAACCCCGGGAGAGGGATGGAGGGATGGAGGGATGGAGGGATGATCACCTCGCTCTACATGGACGTGATCGGGTTTCTGCTCTGGTTTTCTCCCTGATCGGCTCCACATGATCTCCTGCTCTCTCTCTCTCTCTCTCTCTCTCTCTCCTGTACCTGCTTTTCATTTTCCTTTCTGCTCCCATAACGTCATCGTCCCTCCATCATCACCCCTCTGACATGGTGGAGCCTCCCGCTTTGGGATTAAATATCATGTCATACCCTGTTCTGAAGAAGATCCTTCATCCAGCGTTCTGCTGATGGATACGCTCTCAGACTCGAGTGGAACTGAAGGATGGACCTACAGGAGGGCCTTTTGTTATTTTAGGATTTTCTCCTGTCTAGTTTACATCAGTGTTTGGATTTTACTAAAGCTAAGCCACCATTTAACTTAGGAATCACTAGCAGAGGCGGGAGTTTATGAGCACAGGGACTCGGTTGAGGTGTTTAGAGACTTTTTTGGGTGTTTGTGTGTGGATAGGTTCAGATTTCAGATGTAGGATGGTTCCAAAGTTAAAAAAACAAACAAAATAAACACTCTTCAAAGCCAAGTATGAGAAGAGTCCGTTTTAAGGGGGCACCCATCTGCAGGACATGGTTACATGGTGTAAACACGTACATCATCACCTAGTTTTGTTCTGATGTAGGGCTCAGAAATAAGTGTTTAGAAGTTTGAGAAAGAAAACAAAACCAAAAAAGGGTGGGAAGTTGGTCTGGTATAAAGCAGGTTTCTTTTTTTTATTTCTTTCTTTATCTCGCATTCTTTTTTTACCTTTTTTCATTTTTCTTTAATTTGTTCCTTTTTTGTTGTTCTTTCTTTTCTTTTTTTCCTCACATACCTTTTACCTTTTTTTTTTTTTCTCACATTTTTCTTACCTTTTTCCTTTTTTTCCTTTTTTGTTTTTCCTTTTTCTTTTATTTGTCCTTTTTTTGTATTGTTCTTTCTTTAATTTTTTTCTTTCATTTTACTTTTTTATTTTTCATTTTTCTTTAATTTGCTCCTTTTTATTGTTTTTTTTTTTCTTTTTTCTCACATTTTTCTTAACCTTTTTTCCTTTTCCCCTTTTCTTTAATTTTCTCCTTTTTTATTGTTCTTTTCTTTTTTCTCACATTCTTTTTTTCTTTTTTCTTTTTTTATATTTCTTTCATTTGTTCCTTTTTTTATTGTTCTTTCTCATCTTTTTTCTCACATTCCTTTTCCTTTTTTTCCTTTTCATTTTTCTTTAATTTGTTCCTTTTTTTCTCACATTTTTCTTACCTTTTTCCTTTTCCCCTTTTCTTAAATTTGCTCCTTTTTTCTGTTGTTCTTTCTTTTCTTTTCCTTCTTTACATCTCTCTTTTTTTCGTTTATTGTTTCTTTTGTTTCCTGTTTTTCTTTCTCTCTTTTGTTGTCTTTTCAATTGTTGCTTTTACATCTTTCTTCACTTTTTTCATTTATTTTTATTTCTCGTTTGTTTTTTCTTTCTTTCACACTTCCAAACATGTTTTTTTTTCTTTTTCTTTGTCTCACTTTAACTTAACCTGCTGTTCTTTTTCTTTTTTCTTTTCTTCTTTTCTCTTTACATTTTCTCACACTCAGTTTTTTTCCCTTTTCTTTATATATATCTATATATCTTTAGAAATATTAAGACGTCACTAGCACCTCCGGACACATCGATCTCAGATCTAAACCCACGACCCGGTGGCAGGATCCGATCTCAGGGCTACGTTTGGAAAGTTTGAGTTCTGAACTGAATTTGTAAGAAGGATCTGCGTTAGGACTGGGCTCACTTTAACTCGAGCTATATTTATTCATCTGGAGTTAATTAGATTCTCATTTGTAGCCCTGCTTATCTCGGTCAGGGTCGTATTGAGGGTCCAGAGCCCAGTCCGTACTCTCCTGTCTCTGTATTTATCTAAAGCTCGTTTGTGCTCTGTTGTGTCGGTATGGAAGGGATCTGCAGGAACATTTGGGGTCGGCTTCCAGAGGCTCGCTTTAGGTTTGGTAATTCGAACCCTGAGCGCTGCACCTCGCCAGCGTACGGACCGGATTCTGATTACGTACACGTACATGGAGATGTTTCACAGATAGCCAGCTTAGGAAAACCTCCATGGTTTGTTTATGGTGTGTGTGTGTGTGTGTGTGTGTGTGTGTGTAGACCCGATACTGATCTTCCCAGCTAATCGTTGTGTTCCTGCTCCGTACCTGTCATGTGTTTGGAATAACCAAAGGGTCTCACCTCAGACCAACAACACGTTCATGTTACGCCTAATCAGTTCCACCGAGCGGCGACAGGTCCGGACTTCACCCCGCCGTGGTCTGGTTTCAGCGCTAAGTGCCCCCCCCACCCTCCCCCCTCCCCCAAACGGATCACCTGGCCTCCACCGGAGCTCCGGTCTGGAATTTCTGGAGGTCAAACGTGTTTTGAATGAGGATTAGACCTTATCAAACCCGAGGCCCTCGAGCGGGGTCCGGACCCCGGAACATTGTAATTCGGCTCTTGTTTGACTAACGTAACGCCTGAGAAGGGACGCATCCAGAACACGGACTTATCTGTTCCAGGGCGTCCGTGTACACGTCACAGTCTTCCAGGCCGATTAGAAGAGAAAAGGGAAGGCTTAAGAGCCCGTGTTTAGGGAGAGACAGGACGAGGACGCGATCAGGCGGGACAAAGGGAAGGCTTTGTGTTCGCCGTCATACGGAGACGCCAGCAGAAAAGAAAACAGCCGAGTCTAACAAGGTGATTTGCATGTCAGGGGAATTGGAACACAAAAGGGAAACGACCTACTGTGTGGTGGAGGACGTCAGGCGTCTTTACTCTGAAACACACTCTGCCTTTCTGAGCGTTCCCGTCCGGGACGCTCTGTGTTTCAGTCCTCGTTCACATCAAACTCATAGAAACGCTCGTCTGATCGCTGAGGGAGTGGACGATGATCCCTGGCATGGCTTGGTAGTGCTGCGACTTGAGCCTAGGACCTTCTGGTTAGTCGTCGAGTTCCTTAGTGGCTGTGGAAACGTGGCAGGGATTTAAGAAGATAAGGAATAGTGATCATGGAAGCTTGGAAGATACTGTCTGCTCTGGATTTATTAGAGTTTAGGAACAGAGGGAACTGAAAATATAATAATATGGAATGTAGAAATATAGAATATAGGAATTGAAAAACAGGGTTATGGAATGTAGGAATGTTGAATATAGGAATATTGAATGTAGGAATATAGAAAGTAGAAATATGGAATGTTAAAATATGGAATGTAGGAATATGAAAATCAGGGATATGGAATATGGAATGTAGAAATATGGAATGTAGGAATGTAGAATATAGGAATATGGAATGTAGAAATATGGAATGTTAAAATATGGAATATGGAATGTAGGAATATGAAAAACAGGGTTATGGAATGTAGGAATATAAAATGTAGGAATATATAATGTAGGAATATGGAATGTAGGAATATAAAATATTAAATGTAGGAATAAAGAATGTAGGAATATGGAATATTGAATGTAGGAATATAGAATGTTAAAATATGGAATATTGAATATAGCAATATGAAATGTAGGAATATAAAATGTAGGAATACGGAATGTAGGAATATGGAATGTAGGAATATGGAATGTAGAAATATGGAATGTAGGAATACGGAATGTAGGAATACGGAATCTAGGAATATGGAATATAGAATGTAGGAATACGGAATGTAGA
>JAUZSU010172442.1:0-13068 GCA_034780255.1 Parotocinclus maculicauda | reverse complement strand
TCAAAAGCTGGAAATGACGATAGAAGATACTACCTCACCTGTGTCGAACACAAAACAAAGTCCAAATAATAACAGGTAACAAAGAAAGCTTCGCACCGCATGGATACGGGCGAAGCTTATAAATAGTACTCGCTGATCCGGGACAGGTGTGCGCAATCAAGGCACGCCTGTGCAGTCGTCAGGCGTGACAACTAGAGAATTATGTAATTTAAGGTTCAGTTTTGGCCTCAGCTAGCCAAAGATATAACATTCTAAAATACATTGTTAGTAAAATAAAAAGTTTCATTTTAGATATTTTAGAATCAGCAGCATTTTCCTTATCTCTTGTTGTATGTTTCCAGCGATCATTTGCATGCAAACCATTAAAAGGCAGGCTGTTTTTACTTTTCCCCATATCGCCACCAGCTACTATACTACATAATATGTTAAATGGATAAAGTCTACAGGGGATTTACCACTACAAAAGATTCACATGTTATATGTACAGTCACTGTCACTTCATAAGGTACACCTTGCAAGTACCAGGTTGGAACCCTGTTTGCTCTCAGAACTGCCTTAATTATTTGTGGCATAGATTTAGCTAGATGCTAGAAACTACCTTAGGGATTTTGGTCCATACTCAGATGATAGCATCACGCAGCTGCTGCATATTTGTCAGCTGCACATCTATGATGCAAATCTCCCAATCTACCACATCCCAAATGTGCTATATTGGATTATGATCTGGTGACTGGAGTCTATTTGAGTACAGTGAACCCACTGTCATCTTCAGTTAACCAGTTTGGTTTGGTTTAGTATGTTTATGTTCAGGTTTGTGACATGGCTCGTTATCCTGCTGAAAGTAGCCATTAAAGGGATGATTACAGTGTGATCATAAAAGATGGATATGGCCAGAAACAATAATCAGGTAGGCTGTGGCATTTAGACATATTATATCACAGTGGTAATATAAGGTTATCCCTCACACCATTACGTCATTACATAACCAGCCTGAATCATTGATAGAAGGCAAGATGAATCCATGACTTAATGTTTTTCACACCACGTTCTAACCCTACAATCCGCATGTTGCCACAGAAACCAAGACCCATTAGACCATGTTTTCCAATATTCTATTGTCCGACTTTGGTAAACTCGTACTAAATGTAGCCTCAGTTCTCAGTCGACAGCAGAAATACACTGATGTTGTAGTCCATCTGCTTCAAGGCTGGACATGTTGTAGATTCAGAGATTTTCATCTGTATACTACGGTTGTATATAATTAGTGGTTATTTGAATTACTGTTGTCTTTCTTTTAGCTTGAACCATTTCTTCCCTGACCTAATGTCATTAACATAGCATATTCACGCAGAGTACTGCCACACACTTGATATTTATTTTTTTTTACCATTCTCTGTAAACCTCAGAGATCAAAGTCACTTAAATCACTTTTCTTCTGCATTCTGCTTAATCGAACCACATGCACTGTGTTGTTGCTATATGATTGGCTGATTAGATGGTTGCGTTTGTGAGCAATTGAACAGGTGTACGTATTAACCATCCAGTGAGTGTAAGTTTCCAATACAAAAGTTAAAAAAGTGCATTATATTAAGCTGAACCCCTAATATATTAAGTTGAACTTTTCCAAGTGCCAATTCAATTATCATGTAATTTCACAGGCATCAGCCCAACACTTTCACCCACCACCTGGCACATGCAACACAGTAGACAAAACCCTATAGACATCATAAGGCTCATATTGGCAGATAACACAAAAACAAGACAACTCTCTCTTACCTTGATAAGGGAATCATCACAGCAGTGTTGAAATATGAAAGAGAGGAAAAAAATAATTTTTAGGGTAAACATAAAAAATACTCAACTAATATAAAGTCAATGTGTTAGGTTAAAGCACATTGGTCTCGTCTGCAAGACGAGTTGAAGGACTGTATTGCAAACCTATGCAAGTGTCATATGGAAAATCACTGAAATGTTCAAATTATTCTTCTGCTTCTGTTTATCTATAAGGATTACTTAGCTGTTTGTTTTATATTACAAACCTGTTAGCAGTGAGTATAGTTGAAACAGAGAACTTGAACGTAGCTAATTATTATACATTTGGCCTGCTAGTTCATAATGCCATTTTCCCCCAACATTTATCCATCTCAGAAAGGTCTGGATGCATTTCAGAAATACATTACAATATAGCACAAATCAATCTGATTTACTTAAGATATCTAACAGTGTACTTCCTTTTACATTTCTTTTAACAGCCCAAGAGTCTATTCAGTTAAGTGCAGTGTTTTTTCTTTTGTCGGATGAGAACTGAGGAGAATTGTGCCACAGATGGTTGATTTTCCCATTTGAGTGAGAAAATAAAACCTAGGCTCTTGATTATTTCCATAAATGGCAACAGCCAAAGGAAAATGGCATGGAATTAAATTGTTGGAGGATAATGCAGGTGATTCCTAAATTGGGAAATATAATGGTGAAAGGCTTATATCCTTCAATAAATCTGCATATGTGATGTGATGCATGTCAGTTTTCTTCCAGTCAGGCAGAAGAGTGAAGCTGAAATTTTTTTTTTTGTAATTTCTGGTCTAAAATGCTACTTTTTATGTTTATCTGATTAACTTAAGTGCACTACAAACTTTAATTGCAATTACAAAGAAGTCAGTTTGCTTCCTCTTAATCTCATAGTTTGACAAAAGATTTTACAGACACAACATACAGTGGGGACCTAAATTCTGAGGTCTACTAGTGGAAATGCTTGCTTGGAACAACTGCTTGACAATAAAGGTATATCAAAAAGTGCTCCTTGCCATGGACCTTCCCCCTTTATGGAGCAATGGAAGCCAGCTTATGCCGAGCATTTAGTAATATAAAAAAATCACCAACTCATGCTGGGATAACCTAATCATCAAATTTTGCACAAACACGCAGTGGCCATGCCAGCTCGAGTACATGCTGTAATTACAGCAATTCAAAATGCATCAAAACAAATACAAATTTTCAATGTTTCACTCAAATTGTTATGCTGATTATATAATTTTTACAAAAAATGTATTAAATGAAGCAAAGGAAGAAATTGCCTTCTGGCCCCGCTGTATTTGGCGAACATTTTTGTTCAAGTTTGTAGTGAATTACAGTAAACAAGAAAACAGGTTTTCATTTGAAACTCCTGTGGTGTTTACATTTAAAAGTAAAATAATTGATCAAGCATTGCAGTATGCAACCAAAGGATCCTCTATGATACATTGCAACCCAAAGAAACACAAGTTTCTTCATTCTTAAAATAAAAGGCCCGGAATAGTGATATCATGTTAGAGTTTATAGACTTTACAGACATTATATAGTCTATACACTAGTCAAATGTATCTTGCTCTGGAAATCATGATTTTCAATCAAAAGCCCTATTCCTATTCTTACTTAGGGGATGATTCATACCGATGCTTTCAAATCCCTCTTTTTTGAAGGATTTATAGCATCACTTTGTGACTGGCTGTGCGTGAGAATGTTTTTTTTTTCTGGTTATTCTAAACAATTTCAAGTGTCCTGCTCTATGCAACTACATATTGTATGCATACATTAAAAATGTCCATGGTGGTCTTATTCTGAGCTTTTTTTAGCTCTTTACTGTAAAGGTTCACGTTAATCACTAATTCTGAATAAATAAAACACAAAGCAAGACACCATTCAGAACACCATCTATGTCCCCTGCATCATGTTAATAATCAGCCCTACAAAATTCATACAATTAGATTTTGCTAATTGAACTTTTGGATCCACATTCATTACTGATGAATCTTGTGGTTTGGGATTTAAGGATTAAAATATTGTCACATTGTCAAACATCGTCACATTTTTTCATTTCAAAATTCTCTACACATTCTCTGTTTGGCACTGATCAGGACTACAGGCAGACCAGTCCAGTGCCAGCACCCTGTTCCTCCACATCCATGCCTTTGTAATGTGTACAAAGCTTGTGGTTTAAAAATGCATGACGGACGTCAGAAAAAAGGCAGCATATGTTGCTCTAAAACCTTGTATTTATCTGCATTAATGCTGCCATCACAGAAGTTTAAATGACCTTTGCCAGAGGCACTAACACAGCCTCATACCATGACAGAATCTGGCTTTTGGGCTAAGTGGCATTTGTGAATGTAACTCTGTATTATATTGCTTGACAAATGTTTGGCAAAGTAATACATTGCACATGTAGTTGTAGCAGCTATTGTTCATTCATCCAAGCTATATACACAGTTTTGCAATGGGTCATTCATGTCTACTGCACCAAATAAATGAACAAATAAATGAACAGCTCCCCCTTTTCTTCCCTTATTAAGCTGTGCCTGGTTTATTTGACTGGGCCCTTCCAAATGTCAATATGAATCAAGTCTGCTACATTCTTCAATGCAAGTAGGACTTAATGTGTTGCTCTTTGGTCTGCTAAAAATACACCATTTAAAGGCTGGGGACAATCCTTGCCATCTTGAGGTAGTAACAACCAATGTAATGTGAAACAAAAAAAACTATGCTTAACAAGAGATAGAACTGATGGAGGTTTACAGCTAAATCATTATAATTCATCTTAAGGCAGGTGCTTGTCAACAGTGCTTATGTATGTATGTATTTACATGTATGATTGTGCACACAACAATACTACAGGCCTGTTTATTTTAACCAATAGTGAGTCATATGAAGCAACGTCATTCCAGCCCACAACAATAATCCATTTGTACAACAACTACATATATTCCATCTTGCCTACAATTTGTGAAACGTGGTGACCTATTTACACATATAAAATATGGTTGTGACCTTTCTGTAGTCAAAATACAGTAGATCTGGTGTGATAGAATAAGCCATCTCTTATGTTCTGGAGAATGCTGAGGAATAGGCTCACATTTTCCCACGCAAAAGGTCACATACTAAAAGTCCCCATCAACACAATAAATTTAAAACATGAAGCTTAAATAGAGCACCATCATAGCATGGGTCATTGCTCTGAGTATATGTGGGCCTTAGAATATAAATACTGAATAAACCTGTATTAGAAACAGAGGTAAGAGGGTCTTTCTCTCCTGTCTAAACAGTATTGAGTGGAAACACAAGCTCAAAAATAGAGTTAAAACGTGTAAGCAGACAACTGACGTGCGATGAAATGGAATCCCATTTTTTAAATGCTACTATATAGTTATAATAGTTAGATATTATAGTTTAAAATAAGGTTATAGGATTAAAATACCTTATATTATATAGCAAGAATATGGGTGGTGATGTAAACTATACAATTACTACTTGATCTATTACTATTACTATGATCTTCTCGTAGCATATACACTCACAGAGCATTTTGTTAAAAACACCTGTACACCTACTTTTACTGAAAATTATCTAATCATTCTATAGTGTGGCAGCAGTACAGAGCATACAATGCACATATAACCTAGGAAGTTAAAGTATTTTTTTATTTAAGTCATTTTGGCTGTGGTATGATTGTTTGTGCCTAATAGGTTGGTTTGATTATTTGCCAATTATACTCATATAACTGTGTTACAATTGTAAAGTTGGATTGTCTTGATGGTCATTGCTTAGGTAACTGCATAGTCTAGCTGCCTTAACAATAGCTTAACAGGGTGAAGATCCGGCAAATGTGCTAGCCACTTCATTATAAACAGAATACCTCCTCACTGCTTGACTGGGGTGCTTTAAATCATTGTACATTTTGTTACGAGATGTGGTGATTTTTATTAGGACCCAGGTATGCGGGATAAGCATATACCACGACGTATAATAAGAATGGGGAAATAATATAGAACAACTGAAAAGGAATGAAGAGCGAAGCGTAAGACTCCTAACACACTAAAACCGAAAGGATAAAGGGGCTGCTGAGGTTGCTTCTTGAGTTGGAGCAACGCGCGAACTGGTCGCGAGAGGGCGCCTAAGCGATGTGCAGAAAGCACGGTTTTGGGACGTCTAGAGCGTGTGTTACTCGGTGGCTACTCTAGCCGGGGCATATCTCGAGTCAGCAACTCCAAAAAAAACCTCAAAAACTCAAAACCAAAAATTCAAGAGAGCTCAAAAGCGCAGGGCGCATATACTTCTAGCGCACTACCGGGTAGCTGCTCTAAATAGTGCAGAGGACGCCGAAGTGCCAGAGGGCGAGTGTGAGCTCGAACACGCACGTAGCGCGGGGGGGCATAGAAATCGCGGAAAGTGGCCGCAGCGCAAAAAAAGCCGAGCATATAATCTCGAGGCACGCTTATAGCGCGAGTGTGAATAACACACAAAAGGCGCTGAAGCGCCAGAACACGAGAACACACCGAGAGGCCGAACACACCGGGGGAAGGTAGGAACCCTAACATGATCTTAACATCCTTCAGTCATTTCACAAAGAGAAGAAAGTGAGACAACCAAAGTGTTCTGAAGAACTGTGGCAGGTTCTCCAAGGGGCTTGGGAAAAGCCAAGGGTGGTCAAAACTATTATTGATTTGATTTAGGTTTTTATTTTTCAAGTTTATTTTTAGAAAAAAGGAATGTTTGTCGTTCTAAAATACATGTATGTTGTTTTCCATTGATACATTAATGCAGAAGACTTCAAATAGGCATAATTTCTGTAAACCTGTTCAGTGCCATTAACTTTTTGCACAGCAGTATATATTGTTAATTGCTACAAGCTAATTACTCATATAATCCCCAGACAAAAAAAATAGATGCCTTGCTTGTTCAAGCTCATACAGATGGTGATTCGAAAAATCATGCATGACAAACAGGCAAAATTCCCAGTCTACAGGAAGTTGTTGTCAGAATTCATGGAGGTATTAAATGCTATTAGGTACGTTTCAGTCACAGGTAACTTTTGGTCCAGTGAGTATATAAGTACTATATGAATAAATCAAACTTCATGGAACTCCTGGGAGAACATGGCACACTCTACACTCTACAGTCTGTGGGACTGTGGTAGCCTAACGGTTAAGGCACTGGACTCTGGACCTGATAGTCCTGGGTTCAAATCCCACCAAGCTGCCACAGTTGGGTCCTTAAGCAAAGCCCTTAATCCACAATTGCTTAAATTGTAAGAATATATCAGTTGTAAGTCGCTCTGGATAAGGGCGTCTGCTAAATACTGTAAATGTACACACACACATCTACCAGCTACATTGGTTACACACTGATCCTTGGATCTGTGTCTCACCTACTGTGGTCATTCATTGTACTTTCATATTGGAGTACGGGTCAGGGCCATAAGTTGCTTCCCATCTAAAATTTACATTGTAACTTTCTGAATTTTAAGCAGTGGTAAAAGCAATTTGCAGTCTAATTTAACCTGAGAGCAGACTAGTTGGCTTTATTGAATTAAACATTAGCGAGAGTTGGAATTTTCCCAAAACATAAATAACCCAATAATGGCTTCAATAGGAAGGATCTCCGTGTAATCAATATCACGTGTTTGCTGGTCAAATTCATGTCCACATTCCCTTTACACCTCTTGATACAACTCTGTCCACCAAAAACTGCATGAAGGATCTCTTAAAAACTAGCGTTGTTTTTTAATATATCAGATCACGCAGTTCAAACGATGCTTAATGATTTTTGCTTACTTATTTATCCTGTTGCTGTTCAATCACTGTTTGCCTGAGGTGCTTATAGATCGGAAAACCTCACAGTGCAGTATGAGTAGGTATAATGAATAGCACAATACTCCATGCGATATCAATCTCATGCAAAGACACACATATACAAAAATATGACTTCATTTGCACAGCACCGACCAGGCACGTTTGAAACATGAAGTAATTACCTACTTGTGTTTGCTCGCAGGCTTGGAGAAATAGCATTCTTTCTCTCCAAATCTATATGGCAGTGTTGGATGGAACGATAGATCAAGTCTGACAGCTTCATTAGGTTGAGCATTAGCCAGAAGAGAGAAACAGAAAAGAGAGTAAAGTGAGTACAAACACTGTCCCCAACTCAGCTGCCATTATCTGGAAGAGCAATACAGGATGTGAATAGAGTTAAAAAAAAAGAAAAAGATGGGAAAGGATGCTGAAAATGCCATATAGAACAATTAGGCCTGGTTAAATGAAAGATTGGTGGAGGTTTCATGCAGCATAAAAGTTCCTAATGACTTGTTACGTAAGGACCAGAGCACTCTCAGCATGCTGTAGAAGAAAGCACTAAATAAGACAGCACCTGATTATTTTCCTATAACTGCATATCTCTAGAGTGCCTCATTCCACTTATAGCAGTGCAACCTGCACACCATTACACATTTCTCTTCATTAAAGAGCAACACAACATAATTTCAGCCATTTTTTACTTACATTTAGAGATGCACCATTCAATATTCTAAGTTTCTTACTATTATCACATGAAAATATCTATAGAATGTTAGGTCAATGTCACAAAATCAACGTGCTCAAAGTCAATGAAAATAACAGTTCCCACCTCTACCACTGCTGGGTCCCTGAGCAAGGCCCTTAACCCACAATTGCTTGTAATTGATTGTAAGACTGTGTTAATTGTAAGTCACTCTGGATAAGGGCGTCTGCTTAATGACATAAATGTAAATGTTAAACAGTTGAGAAACACCACTTCAAGGTACTGGTCCTCGTTGTGTTTATACCCCTCCAGTCAGTCATTTTATAGTCAAGCTCCCAACAACGGCTAGCTACTGCCCAATTTTTACTGACAACCAACATAAACATGAATGTCATGTTTGATAGTCCTTACCTTTTCTCACAGTACACAAGAAAAATTCAACCTCGACATCAAAGTAAAACTAATATTTATAAACTGATCAGTCCTTATCAGGTAATTATTACAATACAGAGTTTGGATATTTGACCAGCCTCTTAAGATTAACAATTATAAACTTGCTCAGGTACAACTATTCCCCTTCAACAAGCCATCTGGCCTCCAGCTGATGTTAACAGTTAGCAATTTAAATCAAAACCTACTTCTAGTACCACAACTTTTTTATTTATTTACATTTACATTTTATTTATTACAATTAAGCATGATAGAACTCTCAAATAGATGTGGTAAAACGTTGTGGAAATGGTGTGGCACAAGCAAGGAAAAGAACACCAAAATATTTAATCTTTATTTATCTCTCTGATAACCATTCATTACCATCCACCATACCACTGGCTTTGTATTAACGTCTAAATTGTATTAAAGTCAAAATTGTATGGCATCAGCACCTTATCCAATTAAATTTGCCCTTCCCTCCAAACTGGATCACTTGAACCAGGAGACTGATCTCTTCAGAAAAAATCCACAAGATTTACGAAAACCTTGCCAGTATGAAACTCTTAGTCTCATTTGCACTTCAGGTGCCATGTGGCAAACGGTTTTGGACTGAAATCCAAACGCCACATGGCCAACAAGGCATGGCCAGCACACCACTGAAAATATATAGTAATTGACAAAAATAGCGTAGCCAGGTAGAAAAGTTGGATTGCTAAACTCTGCATGTAGTCTCAGGCAGATATGTAAATGATTAGACACTGGGTCCTTCTAGCACCCCAGGCTAGAGGTGGTCCAACAGGGTACTAGAGCCTCCTTACAGTTAAACAGATTTACCCGATAAACGTATGCTTACACTCTAATATTCTGATCACTCACATGTGACACCGTGACATTCACACATATAAAGTTTCTTCTTCTTTTGTGACTTTTTTCTGTCAATGAGTATTTAATAACTACTGAGAACCATTGTGGCAACAGCATTATATAGTGGAAGTGTTTTGCTTCAGTTCACCATAGACAGCTCTCAAAATCTGTGACCATGAAAAGCAGGGGTGAGTTTGAAACCACACGTGAGATTGCTTCTATTTTGTATTTTTCTCAAGTTCAATGCAGTATTTTTCATTACTAATATAATGATTAACCTCACTTACAATGGGGGACATTTAGAATGACCAATTAACCTATCATGTTTTTGGAAAGTAAAACTAAACAAGAGAACCTAAAGTAATCCCACACAGACATGTAGCAGCCATTCAAACTCCACACTGACATAATCTGAAGTTGGCATCGAACTGGGGTCTCCAGACCTGTGTAATGACAGCACTGTTCGCTTGTGCCATCATGCTGCTCTTTATTTTATATTTCTATAATAAAACCGTATTCAGTTGAATAACAATCCAAATTAGAAGCATATGCTAGTGGTCTCAGACTTTTGGCTCTATTTGGATATACAAACTCATTAAAAGTCTAGAGTTTGCCAAAACAAAACATCAACGCTGTTTGAATAGGCTTGCCATAGGCTTACCATTAGAGAGATTTACAAATGAAGATACTTTAGCTATGTTTTAATAAATGATTAGTCATGATGTAATGATAGATAATTACATATCTCTGCTTTTTCAGTAAACACAGTGAACAGTCCTTTATCTTGAACTTAACTTCTGCATAGCTTCAACATCTGTATCCTCTGCCACCATCACTAAAGCCAGAGCTAAAAGAAAACAATGCATTGTGGGACACTAGATTAGTAAACATTTATATTAAAGGTGTGTTCGCAATTAATACGTCTGGTTCGATTTAAACACCTGAATAAAGCACCTTCCAAATGAACTCTGGTGCGGTTCGATTGATGTGTGAACACAGCATGGATGCGTGAACGAACCAAGCATAGGGAGTGACACTACAAGAAGTGACCTGTAATTGTATGTAATGTATATAAGTTGATATAACAGTTATCACACAAATGTAATTCAAGCTATGTTAAAGAACCGTACCTGATCTTTTTATTCCAAAGGACAGAATACCTCAAACACACCTGCTTCTCGTTATAGGAGGTAATTGCCCATTCAGTGTTGGGCCGCTGTTTCCCTGCAGCATTCATTCGATTATCATTAGCTTGTAAAAGGCAAATATGAAAAAAAATCTCATGATTCAGAAGCAAAATGTCATAAAAGCAGCCCAATCAGTTTGCGACCTTGATGTTTGCATATTTTGGATCGATGTTAAGAACGTCACCTTGATTGCTAAATGACCCAGGACTAAAATGCATTAATGTATCATTTTCTGCTTTGGACCAGAACAAGTGAACCTGAACTGCAAGTATGAGCTACGTACGATCTTATTCAGTGTGACTGCTAACTGGTACAATCCAGGCAATTGTGGGTTAAGGGCCTCACTCAAGTACCCAACAGTGATAGCCAGTCAGAGGTGGGAGAAGTTTCTCATAACCACAAGGGGACATGTTTAGAACGACAACTGATGTAGTCTTACAATCCAAGCTATGGTGGGTTAAGAGCTTAGCTCAAGCCATGATAGTTTGGCAGATATAGGAATTGGACATAGGACCTTTTTGTCCACAGGCAAATAGCTTAACCACTTTGCCTCCACAGTTTCAGAAATATAATAGCTTATGGGTAATAACAGTGTAGTAATAATAGTGAACTATCCAGGGAGTATGACTGCCCACTGCAGCACTATAAAATGGCCCACAGCCTAAAATTAAAGCAGAATGTTCCATGCAGGCCCATTAAGTCCTAACACTAATAATATTGGTCAAACACTGAGATGCTAGATACGTTTACAATGAGTATTCTATCAGGTAACAAAAACACAACCGTACATTTCTTTTTATTAACTGTTTAAGATACATCAGGTGACACTAACATCTGTTTACTTATTATTTCTGCTGTCTGTTCTGTTAAAGCTGATTTAAATCTTGTTTGACCCACAAGTGACATCCTAACAACTACTTTACCTGTTGCATGGTGTGTAACACTAATCCCAACCCACAACTAATCACTCAACTCTCGAAGAGCTGTACAGGCTGCATATAAGGGAATGCTGTCATCGCTCAGATTAATTCACTTCCCTTTATAATACTAAAAGCTATTGGAATCCTGTCACTGTGATTCATGTGTGAGATGCAGAAAAATTAGAGCGCAAAAATAGAATTAACTTACTAAGCTGGACTCATGAATTATTTCATAATGGGGATGAGATTAAGAATGAGATTGGAACTGGGCATGCCATCTAACATGATGAGAAATTTCAAATCTAAAAAAAGAGCTGCTTCCCCTCTCGAGTGAAGGTGACAGATATGAAATGCCTGATTGGCTTGTCAATAGCTCCATGCCTATGCTTTGAAGAGAGAGAGAAGGGACCTTTTTCCTCTATATCTTCAAATGTCAGACTCTTTACTGGTTCATCTCGGTCTGTCTCTGTTTGAATGTGTTGGACTGAACCCTCCGGAGACAACTTGCTGCGCAGCAGAGGCTTTGTCACGGCTCCTACACAGCCATGAGGTGCATGTAAATGTACACTGCGGCTACATTAGTGCACTGCTGAATCAAATGACTGCACTCTAATGCAGAGATCAGGACAAAAAGCAACCACTCATACACTTCTGATTTCTATTGTTTACATACTGTTTGTTGTACAGGTACATGCTTGTTCACGTACAAATGGACGTCGGAGCACAAGAATCATTAAGGGTGAAAGCATCTATTTTAATGATGGAGTCTGAGCTACCGAGACAGGCTGTTTCTAGAGTAGACTACTTATGTTGGAATGATTTTTAAACTGAGTTTTCCCTGCAGACAGTCAACCCCAGCATCATTCCCACCTTTAATGAGAGCATTCGATCTACTGTAGTACATTAATTACAAGTAGTGAATAAACATTTTCTATCCATCCATCTATTATCTTCCGCTAAATCCACACGGGGTCTCGGGCCAGCCGGTGCCCACCCGGCACCTCGGGGCGACACTGCAGAAACAACCCTAGACGGAGAACCAATCCATCATAGGGCACACACTAAGGGCCACTTTAGAGACACAAATTAACCTAACATGCATGTCTGTGGAGAGAACCCGGAGAAAACCCACGCAGCCATGGAGAGGACATGCAGACTTCACACAAGAAGGACCAAGGCCACTTGACCCTGGGACTGAACCCGGGACCTTCTTGTTGTGAGGCGGCGGTGCTACCCACCAAGACACGGTGCTGCCATAACATTTAATATTTAATCCAAAAACATGTTGTTACGAGATGTGGTGGTTTTTGGTAGGACCCAAGGATGCGGGATAGACGAAATCCCACAACGTATAATAATAA
>JAUZSU010172431.1:0-13068 GCA_034780255.1 Parotocinclus maculicauda | reverse complement strand
CATATCTCGCTGACCCGCTTGGCATCCGCGAGGTGGCCACTTGTGGTTTCTTTTTCTTATTTGCTTCTTATTTCTTATACACGTTCTTTGGTCCGATTAAGCGGAATTTTGGTCCACATAAGCGAATAACATTACACATATATAATAAGATTTGTTTCGGTACTTTAGGATTTGGTCCTAAGCGGCTGGTCCCATTAACCGGTGGTCCAATTAATCGAATTCGACTGTACATGTTAAAAAGCATGGGTAACGCATGCAAGTGAACAAGTACTCTGGTAGAAAACAACAGGATACAAACGTAAATAAATAATATGTCTACTAAATGTAATGTATAGGCCTACATGTAAAAACATACTCAAACTCAACTGGTCTTAGAACTCAATTACATTATTAATATTTCATAAGCAGTGGTATGAAGTTACTGTAATGCCAAGGAGGCAATGTAACACACCAGAGTTCAATATTTTGTAATCACATTACATTTACTGGTATAATAAAAAAACAATGTTACTTGCATTCAACACGTTTTTCTATTAAATAGAACGCTGTTGTCTAAGTAATTTTCTACGAGACCGTAAATGTGACCACAGAAGTCGACTCTTTCGGCTCCCAAACGGTTCTTTATTTAATCTGGCCAAGGCTAGCCCTAGTGTGATATCACTCAACTTGTTTAATGTAAGTATACTCAGCTTTATCGTTTCCATACATTTTAATGTTGTTTGGTAAAAGATTAACTGTAAAGGCGTCACGTAGTTACACGTGTATTCAAGTTTTACAGAACGTAGTAGTGTTTTGCTACAAAATTGTAAACAGACACAGTGCGTGTGGTATGAAAGGAATCTCAGACGGTAGCTATGCTGTATAAAACTTTCTAGGCAAAGTCACCAATCTCTTTAAACGTAACAATCTGTAGCATATTATCTGTGTTAATTATAACCAGAATAATTACCCACTATCACCACACTCTTGTCTCGGATAAACAGTTAATCTTGTTGATGGTGTTAAATAATGTTCAGTTATCAAGTTATCGTTAATGGTGTGTATAGTTGATTTTAACTTTTATGAAATTGATTTTATACACGTTTAATGTTGATACGACTGCTAGAAACTGTTGCTAAATATACTATGGGAAGAAATCTTGTCTATAATGTTTGAGCTTTTAAAAAATAATTTTATTCCAGTATATAAATACATGTTTTAACTTAAAACGTTTAAGGATGTAATGAGTAAAGTAAGCCCATTACATTTTAGTTAAAGTAATGAGCAATCAGTGTTGGTTAATTTTTCTTTGATTAACTACTCCAACACTGTTCATAAGATCTGTTTTGTCTGCGTGTCTGTCTGCGTTATCTTCTTTTAACGAGGCTTTTGCATAGGACTGTTATACTATATGAGAAATGGATAAAAGCATTTAAAAGTGTATTTTTAACCTCCTAAGATAATGCTCTGTCTAAATAAATTATGAGATCCATCACTAAAAACCAGCCAGTTTTGTTTGTCTCGATTAAGTGGTGCGCGGCACAAAAACATGCAACATGTGCTAAAGAAAATTCAAAAAGGTTTCAGTTTTTCTCAAATATAATGGAAAGCTTTCAAAGGCAAGAATATGTACCATGCCTTTCCAAAGTGATTCTGATTATGTCACGTCTGCTAGACCGACCTAAACACACGTCAACTCAAAGATAATTTTCAGAAGCTCACTACGTTTTCCATAAATCACATCAGGTGCATTTTCTGATTTAACTATATAAATTGCACTTTTCTACTTTGTATGTGTTTTTTTAAGTGGGTACTTTAATAATTTCCATTCAGAGGCTCCATGGTGGGTAACTGACTCAATTCAGCTGAAACTCTCATGCTAACTGCAAGTCTTTCATCATAAAATCATGTGCAATGACATTTACATATGTAGTAAATGAGGCTCATATGTTTGCTTTGTTTTTGTCATAAAAAAACCTCATTCAGATGTGTAAGAACTATGTGTCTGGTTTGCGATTTAATACTATTGGCCTTTCGAGGTAAGTAGAACAAAAAAGTCTACACAATCAGAGCTATGAGTAACACAATCATGTGTTATCGTGCTTGGTGCAGTGCATTTTGGTGCAGTGCATTTCAGCGCAATTTCTCTGAGGGAGACTACTGTTGGCTAACAGTGCTATACAGGTATGGGCTGTTTAATGGCATTACGTTCTGTGAAACAGGACATTGACTGGACATTACCATAGTTACATAGTCTTTTTTAATACAGATGCATGTTATTTTCATAACAAAATTGCGCAAATGGTATGCAAATGTGACACCGTTGAAAACAAAAGTAAATGCTGCCATTCATCCCCAGCCTAAAGTGTTATACACGTGCTAAACGTCTTTAATGTATGAAAAGTCACAATAATTATAGAAAATGTTATGTTACCACCCTGTCTAGGGGAAAGCTGTAAACTTAAAGAGGACAGTGTGATGGACTTTTGCTTGACTGAAGCCACAAATGCAAAAGACAGTATTATGAACAACACAGAAGGTCAGCCAGATCAGTAAATGTGAACCAGTTATATAGTTATAGGTTAGAGAAAATATAAACAAATATAAACAAAGCAGTACTACTTACAATAGGACAGGCACACACACTTTTGTACGCCTATTGGAAATTGTTACAATTAAGTAGCAGAAAGTCATACACACAAATACAACTCCCACATCTGCTCTTGGATCCAATGTGTTGTTTGACTGTCAAAGTGACCAGATATATATGGCCATATATATGGCCACTTAATTAAATTATAGCTATTTATTTTCTTTTATAATGCATTGTAAATTTTCAGACTGTATTACAAGTTTAAGGCCTTGCAAACAACTATTAATTACTTCAATATCAGAAGTATTCATAATAAACAGCCACAACACCTGCTTTTATTGTATTTTATGGCATATGATGTGTTAATGTTTAATATTTCTTTTTGTTGAACCTTGCAATAAGTAAAATAACGGCTGCACATATTGACTGTATTTTGGAATGTTTTTTTCAGATCTTGAGAAATTGGAAATTAATTATAAACATATTCAAACAGGTATAAATCATTTATCTTTATATTTTTGATATGGCAAGAAAATGCAAACTATACACAGACAAACTAATGAACCTAGAAAATAATTTTAAATACTTTTTTTTTGTATTACATACATTGTTTTTCTTTTTTAAAAACTAATTTGGCTATTTTTCCTTATTTTTATATGTATGCTTTATCTTTAATCACAACTCCTGTCTGTTTCTAAGTTTGTGATACAAAATGGCAAACTGAGTTCTATTTTGATGCATTAAAGCAGTGGTCACATGAAAGATGTACAGTGAAATGTCACAGCTTATTTATTAAAATGTTTTAAAGGATACTGATGCTGTTTTTAAACAATGGCATTGTTTTTAAAATGTATACTCCAGTGTTTAGTCGTGTATAAGTAAATTATTCTTTCATAAAAACACCTTTATACACAATTATGGTACATAATAAGAACTGTGTGAATTCAGATTCTAAAACAGAAAGGGGTTTGGATAATATATAATAGGATATTTTTTTATCCCATGGTGTAATTCCTGCCTGGTTCCTATATTAAAAATCCTTTTTTGACGGGCTCTCCTACCTGTGTTATCTGCAGAACTGGGCAAGGTGTATTTTCATATGTACTCATGTGTTTCACAGCTCTTTTTTTCTAGAGTAAAATACTACAACATTAAGTGATTACCCATTACCTCACATTTAACAACTGACACAATAAGAGTGTAGAGTTTAGGTTGACATTACATGATATTCAGAACACGATCTACGTCTGTTATTTGCTTGATCTCTATTCGGTTTGCAGATATTAGCAGAAACATAGATAAGATTTAGACTAGCAGGTGTGTTTTCAAATATATAAGTTTTAATAATGTATAGGGCAGTCAATCCTAGATAGTAGGGGCTGGAGTGAGGCAACCGTGCTTACCTCTGCGCCGCCGTGCTACCCCGTTAGGAATGACAGTAATAATTAATTAATACAAACAAAATAAAAATACAAATAAAGTATGCATTAAGTCTTTGTGATGCAAGGCAGAAGCAAATCTGTTTTATCGTGGTGCTTGGGGGTGTTAGCAAAGATTACATGCTATCTGTATATAAAGTCTCAAACATAATGTACCTTCTATTTGACCTTTCCACAACGGTCCACTCATTCACTGTCCCAAATGAAATTACATCAGATCGTTCTCCAGTCATACGAGCAAAAACAGGCTAAAGTGCTAGGAACAGGGCAATCCATTCTAGTCCCTTTCCAATCAGGTTCTCTGACAGCCCCGCTGGGATGGGTGCCATCTCATCAGCTTGTTGTTACTGTGGGTTCTGATAGTGAGCCAAATAATGAGAATGTGAGCCTCTTCCAATAACGTCCACAAGTGCAAGATTACATTAGGAGAATAAATGAGCTGTGCACATATCCTGCCCCTGGCTGCTGCTGTTTTATGCTGGTTCACTGTGGCGCAGTAGCTTTGGTAATTAATGCTCACAGCGTGGAAGTGGTATGTAGGGATTTATCTGAGGTATTTTACAAACTAATATACACTTTTATGTTGAATAAGCCAGAGTATACACTAGAATGCTACATTGAGTTAAATGTATAGTCTATCAATGCCACAGCACAAGAGAGATAGGAGCATTCAGTGGATGGATTGATATTGTGTGGTCTTGAGATCATGGAGAAATGCATTTGCTGTATATTTTCAGAATTAGTTCAGTGTTACCAAGATGGGGTAGTCAGCTCCCAACCTTTATTGGGAACGGAGTTTGTGGTCAAACATTAGATAGAACCCTGGGCAGCTGGCGACTGCTGGTTTTTGCCTGACACTGGACTGACCAAAGAGGATATAAATATTGAAGCAGGAAATCAAACATTGAAACAAAATTTCAATCCTGGTTATTCCTTTTGCCTTGTGACATGATGCTACCTCATTCAGGAAAAACATTGTTAATCTCCATGTCAAGCTCCTGGATCACTTGCAGAAGTTGCTCTTTGGAGAATGTTTTGATACCATTCTTTTTTCATGGCAGTGTTCTTGAATCCACTCACCTAGATGAGAAGCAACCCCACACATAAATGGTCTCAGGAAGCTTCACTATTGACATTCATGGTAGCGCTCACCTTGTCTGTTCTAGATGATAATTTTTCCATACATCCCAAACAGTCTGAAGGGAGCATCATCAGAGAAAATAACCCCAGTCCTACACTTACCTACACTTACCTACAATTCCTGCAGCTGCTGCTCTTCTTGACACCAAGCCATCCTCCAAATGCCTTCATCTTACTGTGATTTCAGATACGCTCACCCCTGCCCTCTGTCATTCCTGAGCAAGTTCTGCACTGGTGGTGATCCAACCCCGTAGCTGCATCATCTTTAGTAGATGGTCCTGGCACTTGCTTGACTTTCTTAAGCGCCTTAAAGCTTCCTGCACTGCCATTGAACCACTCTGCTTTAAGTTCTTTTTGATTGGTTGATCATAAAGTGCTATCTTACAAGCAGCAGTGTTCTTACCTGTAAAAACTTTTTGATGCAATGCAATTATGCCTGCATGTGTTTTCTTTGGGGGATAACCATGGTTACCAGAAGAGAACGTAAAAGCATCACACCCTTATAAAGCAAATGGTCTGCTCTTCTAATCAGCATGACAGAGTGATATCCTTTTAGTAATGCTAGAATGCAGTATTTTTGTGATAAGGTCATTTTCATGGCAGAAAATGACTTTGCAATTAACTGCAATTCATCTGATCCCTATTTGTTCACAATCTAGAGTTGATACAAATTGCCACCTTAAAAAAACTGATGCAGCTACCTTTGTTGAAAACCAAATTTGTGCCAGCCTCTTTTTCACTTTCGGCCAAAACTGAAGTACGATGTTTCGTTTTCAAACTTAACTTATAATGCATTTGTTTAATAATAAACAGGAGTACAGCTATTGATCACTTTACATGCAACAGATGTCACAAGTGTCAAATTTTAAGTGTTGGTCCGTATTGCCAGAGTTGTGCAGTACCAACACCTGGTACTCCTACACTACCGTGCCACCCTGGTCTGTGATCACTTGCCCTAGTAATACTGCATTTACTGCCATTTAGCATAGTGACATATAACTGTTAGGTATATCGTCAAATTTGTTGTTAAGGACTTTGTTCAAGTACCCAACAGTAGCAGCCTGGCAGAGATGGACTTTCTGGTCCACAGCCCAGTACCTTTTTCACTGAGTCTCCCCTTCACCCCACCCCAGATGTACTACACTTTCTTCTCATGCTTTCTGTAGCTAATTTGTTTACACTGACAAAATATATACTGTACTAAAAACATAGACTGGAATATTCTAACCATACAGATATAGCAATCCATATACACATTGTGCAATGTACTCCATGCTCCTAGCTTACTGACAATCTAGCTAGCAAGCTATTATTAGTACACAACTAATTGCCCATAGCTGGCAATAGCATTATGCTTTTCTTATCCCTGTGTCCTCCCTGAGCTGTTTCATGAGAATGGGAATGCTAACTGATACTGCTCTCGGATTGGAAAACAGAAACTGGGATTTATTTCCATGTAATGTTAGATTGTGTGTGAAGTGTAAATGGTAAAATGGTCTGCTGTGCCTGTTGTGATCATTAGAGCTTACATTTATTCTGTACTGTTATTAATGGTTTTGAAAATTAATATTTTGGAGAGCAATATTACAAAAGCCAGATAAGGGGTGATACATCCAGGGGTAAAACAGCTTTTAGGTGTTAAAACAAATCCAAATAGTCACATCTTGTTTAGAGGCTGAACCCTCTGCTAAAACTACTAGGGGACAAAAGGGTGTAATGAATTATATTGAATCTTATATTTGTAAAGACATGGGTGCAATGTATACATTTAAAAATGAGGTGTTTGGAAGCTAATCAATACCCTGTTATGTAACCCAAGTTATATAATGCCAAACTAGAGGGACCAGCAAAGTTAATGTTCCTCATTTATATGGTTAATATGAGCCCCACTGTGTTGAATTGTTGATTTATACACGGACATGTATGATGACAGACCTATTTGTCCTGAAGATTACACTGAGGAAATGCTTTGTCAACAAGCTTGCAAACTATAGTTCCAAATACATATTTTTTGACTTATTTAGCCTTTCGTTTAGCAATTTATCAGTTAATTTAATAGAATTATTGTTTTATTTTAAAATGTTGTCTTAATAAGTTAGTCTGTTGTAATAATTGAATACCATTTAGCCTCTTAACAACATTGGTGATCAAATTTTGGTCTTGTCAAACTGCTATTATTGTTCATGTTCATATAAGAAGTTTGTACATTTATATATACAGCTAAAACCAGACAGATTTATATCAATTTTTTTACCATATATCATGTGTAGATATGCTTTAGGGTGTGTTTCCATTATTTACATTCACTATTGTTGTTTTAAATTAATTATTCATTACCAGGTCAGTTAAAATGCACAATGTATCTTTTCTTGGCAGCTCTTGGTGGATACTGTTTCAGCAATTAGTTGTATTTAAATGCTTGCTTAAACTAAATTGCCCTATTGACCATGGTGTCTCTAAATAAATATCTCCAGACTCATGGTCAGAGCTGAGCTAAATACAATATAATGCTAAGCATTTACACATAAATAAAGAAAGCAAGTGCTTAGAACAGTGCTTATGACAAAAGGCCCTCATCTGTGTGGTAATGACATTTGGGGATGGATGGCAATGGAGGTTTATAAAAATTGATCAGTTCAAGACAGTAGATGCTCTTTGTGAAGCCAACGCTTCCCACTATCCCCTGGAAACACTTGCATCAAAGATGCCTAAACGATTGTTTGTAGTGATCAACAGCAATGGCGGAGCTACTCATTACTAAGTACTAGGACTGTGATGGCCTAACGGTTAAGGTACTGGATTCAAGGGTCCAGGGTTTAAATCCTACCTCTGCCAAGCTGCTACACTTGAGTCCTTGCGCAAGACCCTTAACTCACAACTGCTTGGATTGTAAGACTGTATCAGTAAGGATAATGGTGTCTGCTAAATGCCATAAATGTAAAATTGAGGGAGTCTGAGGGAGTTTAGTTTTTTTTTTTTAGCTTAAACTTTTAAACTTTTGATCAGCTGATGAACAGCCTATTTCAGTTAAATTGTTGTTTTCAATAATTGCATGCTCTAATTTTTTTTCTCTTGCTTTTTTCTTTTAGCATTGTTAAGCTTTACTTAGAACATTCTTAAGATCCAGTAGTGCAAAATGCAAATTTTTTGCCATAATTACCTTAAGATTTTGACCAGACGTGTATTCGAAAGAACCATACTGTCTTCTCCCCATGTCCCTTGTTTCGAATAGATGAACCTTTCAGAAGCTGTCAGAACTCAGTGAAAAACAACGTAATTAAGGAAAGTAATTTTCTCCTCCAGGTTCTTTGTGGCACTCTACAATTATACAGAGAAAAGCTGATATTTTAGTAATCAAAGATAATATAATGCAGATGTGAGGACTCAATGTAGGGTTAATTATTTATATCAGTATGTAAATATTACTGCACACATTAACCATGTATTAGGTTCCACAGACAAAATATTGAAAGATCATCTGATATATGGTATGCTGTATCAATTTACAACATACAATGTACAATATACGTATAATATGTAAAATACAATTATAGTACTGGCCACTACAAATATTCCCACAACCAGTAGGATTAAGCATAAAAAATTATATTCCTGAAAATGGTAATTTTTAAAATAAAAAAATACCTGTAAGATAAGCTTATTTAGACATGCAGTTGAACCCTAATGTCTCTGTATTATTTCATGAGTATAAGTACGTGTTAAAGACCATTGATGTTTCTCTGCAATTTAAGAAGTATAGCAACAATAAAGATGTTGTATTGTATCCATCAACAAGGCATATGTTTGTATTGTATTTAAATTCGGTATTCAGTAGCTCAGTATTCATCCTCTTCCTTTCTCCTCACAGACAGATATTTATGTGAAAACTTGATGTGATGTGTGACAATGATTAGCCAAACCTACAAGATTGGATACCAAGTATCTGATAATTGCTCGTTTGCTTGTATGTCCACATAGACCAATAAAGTTTTTAAACAATTTCATGCAACATTTTTGAGCGTTAGAAAGAGTTATAAACACATTCATTTACTCATTTTAATATAAACACATATTGTAATTCTGGGTCACATGGCTTATTCAGCAGCAGAGAAGGTACAAGGGCACTGGACAGGACAAGAGTCCATCACAGTGTACACACACACACACACACACACACACACACACACAATGTAATACATGAGTTTGGAATTTAGGAGACACTACAATACCTGGTCCACCATCCAGTGGACCAGCACTGAATCCCAGTCCTCTGTATCTGTCAGGCAATAGTGCTTACCACTGCGACACTGCCCTGTCACGAGGTACAACCCTATATAAAAAGTGGACTCCAGTGTGAAAAATAGTTTTAGGTGTATAATATGCAGTCATGCGTTTATAAAAAACCCTTTCTGGTGTATTAGTTTCCTGACTGGAAGAATATACTCATGCTATACAGAGGAGTTCATCATCTTTGGTACATTAAGTAATGAGGATGTCTGCTAGGCTTTGTATACTAACTCGGATATATTGCAGTCATTTACAGCGCTGTGTTCCAACAGATATTTCGAAACCTCAGTTGCAAAGAAGGAACAGAAATGAGACTGATGTAACCAAACATACTCTCCATAACCTCAGACTTTACAAATTTGCTGTTTCTGAAAATCAGTCGCCTCTGTAGATGTCTTAGAATCGTCCACAACATTGTTACACATAGTTGGAATAATTTAACCCATTTGTCTCTCACATGGCACAGTCTAATTTCCAGTCATAGGTACAGCATCAACAAACAACATCAATCAACAAACCAATTCTCTTTGAACACAAAATTGTTGTTTCACCAGCCTAAGAAATCCACTGTACAGTTCTAACCTGCCTCTACAGTAATTCACAATCAGTGTCTCATGGTGTTTCGTGTTTCAAAACATCCCAATTTTGTGATTATGCAAAAGTTTCCGTTTTGATGATTAAAAATAGCTTGGACGCAGCCACTTTTAAAAATTGAAGTCCATTTTAATTGTGAGTAATAGAATTACATACCGTATAACTGCATGGTCTTTTAGGCTCTGTCAATATGTTCCTGTAATGCATTGCTGGAAGGAGGCCACAACATCCATAACACTCTGGCTCTTCTTTTCCACTTAGCTTGATACAGCATTCACTTATATACCTTCCCATGGCTGACCACTATGAACACTTGGCCAGTCATGCGCAGTTATGATATGAATCACATGACAAGTACTAGTTAGGAGGTGAGTTATGCTGTATTATGCAGTGTTGGCTTTATAAAGGCTCTATTTTTCTGTGCCTGTCTGTGGGCAGATATAAATAAATTGTCTTGGGTGTCATGTGTTGTAAAATGTGAGTTGAATGTGAGTGAGTTCTTTGTAGAACTACATTGTGGGTGTCTGCATTTCCTCTTACATGTCATACAAGTTCAGTCGGATAAAAGGGTAAACATTACAAGAAATGTTGCAGCTGCGTTCAAATTACTGTTCATCCTTTAAGTGAGATTTTGCTGCCCCCCAGTGGAAACGTTGACTGGGTGCAGAAATATAAGAGACCTCGAGGCTTCAAAGGACGTAGTACATGGACCAAAATAAGGAGTTTAATATTGAATCGATCACAACGTGTGTTTATAACAGGGTTCTCTCATTCTAGGCTTTCCTCTAAAATTTGAAACATGTACAGCTACACCTATTGAGCTATTGAACCGTGCACTCAGCTGTCATTCTAATACATCCCAAAAGTGTTCAGTAACTTCAGGGGCTTTTTCATGTTGGGCATAATGGAAGTGGCCTTCCACAGATAATTATTGATTATGCCACAAAACTGGGAGTATGCCGTTCACCCAAATTTCCTGATATCCTGTAGAATTTGACTTGGAGGACCTGAATACAAACCATGAAAACAGCCACATGTCTTGCAACCAAGCTCTACAATTGGTACTTCGCATTAGTGCAGCGTACAAGTGGGATCTTGCAACTTTAGATTCCTCCCATAAGATCACTGCTCCCTCCAAGAACTACAGTTCAACCAAACCTTAATTATCCTTATCTATCCTGAACGCTTTGTTGTATACTGCAGGAGATCCTTATGCTACAAAATAAATAGCTAAAGAAAGAAGGAAGCCTCAGGCATATACTATAAATAGAAATAAATAAGAAATTAAACAATGCACTTTGAGAGAAATGTTGGATTGCTGCAAAACTCAGTATACAATTATATAACAGGTAGTTATGTAAATGATTACAGGTGTGATCTGATTGGATACTGGGTCATATCACAATATTGAAAAAAGTGGCTTCCCTGCTGCCCTATAAAGGCTCTTAGAGGCTACCTTTGGGAAGTGTACCTCTTGGTGAGAGATTTTCACGTCTTAATAATGTACAGACTGATAAGCTTTTAAATAGCATGTATACTCTTTTGACAAGTTGCTCAATGTTGTTGATTTTTATAAACTTTAAATAAAAAAATAAATGCCACTTCAGAAAAAAGGTAAGGGTAATAAATTAGTAATCCTCAGGTCAGACAGTGCCAGTGTCACCCAACAGGAAAACTGGCACACACGCACACGCACACACGCACACACGCACACACGCACACACACACACACACACACACACACATACATATATATATACATATATTGTTAACAATAGCTTAGTGCAGGGTATTAACAAACTTTAACAAAACACAAGACTATGAATTTTAAGTATATGTGTAATTGTCAAGATAGAAAAATTGTCAAGAAAACTGTTAGAAATATGTGTTTCTTAATAGAATGTCATAAATAGCAAATCTCAAAATGGAAAATGTGCTTTACTCATAGTATGTATTGCTATTTCTAGGCTGGATATGGGATCAGAACAAAATATTCCAATTTAAAGTAGAGTAAAGTTTCTTCAGACAAAGAGGTCCGTGATGCCAAACTATTTCAAGTCTCAAGATTTCAAAATTTATCAGCATAAAAACCTAAATAAAAATCATGTTAGATAATTAATTTAGAGCCTTACTTATTCTTATGATTTTCAAACTCCCAGGTGAGACATCGCAGAAATATTCTGTGCAGAAACTCTGATATAGAGTATGCTGCAGAAAATGCTGAATAGATCTATTTGCCAGTGTATTTTGCATCATGTAATTTAATTCATGGAACATTAGTTTAGTGATTTTTAAAAATGTAGTTACATCAGCTTTTTTGTGCTTTCCCTTGTTGTATGTGTGGTTCTAAAAATTTGGGGATGTTTCAATTTAAAATATCCCATAATGAAACATACACTAATTTTTGAGAGCAGTGTAGTATACGTCAGTTATTTGTACATTGATTTATTGCTTCTGCCATGTCATTTTGCTTAATGGATTAAGTATAATATTAATGTCATCCATCAAAACACCCTGTAACAAATTATATAGGTAGTGCTTGTTTGGTTGGACATTAAATAAGCTTCATGACTTGATCCTGTATTACCATGATTCATTACAGAGTTAAGGTATTAACATTTATTATGCATTCCATGGCAGTCTTACATGCTATAATGGCACAATAACAAATTACAGCTTGCTTACTTTTTTAATTTAGGAAGTAATCAGGCTCTATCATGTACTTTATCTGATGCTTGACTAATTCATGGCTTTTTGCAGCTAATTTTTGTTTCTTTTAGGCTCTTTATGTCAATGTAATACATGTTTCTTGCATACATTTATAAGCTAAAACATTTAATATGAATAAATAAATGCAAAAGTTATATAATTGTGTGCATAATTATAATCATTTCAACAGAAGCTGTTTTTTGTGAAGGTACAGTGCATCCGAAAAGTATTCACAGCGCTTCACTTTTTACACATTTTGTTACGTTACAGCCTTATTCCAAATTGTATTAAATTAATCTCTTTCCTCAAAATTCTACACAAAATACC
>JAUZSU010172420.1:0-13068 GCA_034780255.1 Parotocinclus maculicauda | reverse complement strand
GAGAAGCTCTTTTTATACCCAATCATGTTGTCAATTGACCTAATTAGTGTTAATTGGTCTTCCAGCTGTTTGTTATATGCTTAATTTCCTTTTTCCAGCCACTTATTGCTACTTGTCCCAATTTTTTGGGGATTTGTTGACACTGTGAAATTTTTAAGCAACATATTTTTTCTTTAAATTGTTACATTTACTCAGATTAAGCTTTTGATCTGTCATCTATGTTCTATTACGAATAAAATATAAACATTTGCCATCTCCACATCATTGCATTCAGTTTTTCTTCACAATTTGTTTAGTGTCCCAAATTTTTTGGAATCCGCTTTATACTTCATCTGACAACAGTGTGCTCTCAGTGTGCGACATTTATGATATAAACAAGGATACTTCAAATCTCAGTTAGGTAGATGACCTGGAGATGAATTTCCTGACCAGAGAGAACAATCTTACGGTCCAACAGTATACAGTATGTCAGGGCCTAGGTTGGCCCGTGAAAGCCATGGAAGTAACTGTAAGCCTGATATTGGATGTGTGTGTTTTTATGAGTTCACTAATGTAATGCTGGACTAGCAAAGTTTGCCATTCTTTGTATGAAGTAATCTGAATAATGATTAAAATTGTGCTTATTACATGATGTATGCATTGAATTTAGAAACAACATGTTCTGAAATGTAGTAAAAAAGGCAACAAGAACATAAAAATTCCACACAAAAAGTTGTAACTGAAACCCAGATCTCTAGAACTGTGAGATAACAGCACTTACCACTGCACTACCATGCCACCATTGGATTTAGAAATGGCGACTGATTCAGAACTATGTAATTGAGTCCTGTTGGCTGAGACTTAAATGGACAAAAATGCAGGTGAAAAAAGTAATTTCTCTCTTATATTATCATGTCACACCCCCATACACTTTGACCATGAAAGAATACCGACCTTCCAATTAGCTTTCACAACAAAACACACCGCATTTCTGTCAGTCACACGTCATTTAAAAACAATGGCATGTACACTTGAGACACAAAGGTCACCAATGTCAACTAGCACATCATGTTTGAGCTAAGATATTCTCCGCACAACTTCCTTATGGCTAAGCACATCACCCCATCACTCAGCATTCTGATAGTTGCATCTGTTCACCAGCATATATTTTTTATTTCCCTTCCCAAATGTAAGTAGCCACCTGTCTTCTCTATTTCAGGTATTTCTTTTCTTAAAAGGTCATTACTGTCTGTTTGATATATACAGTAAATATTAAACTCTTCTGTTTACGATAAATTATATGCCCATCTTATAATGAGCAGTAATTGTATTTGCACTTAGTTTATATTTGTACTATATACACTGGTTACAAAAATATAGTGGATATTTAATTATGGGGAGATTTCATTTAGAAGTACCCTAACCCCACCAACCAGTGTCTCTTATTTCTGCATGTTGTGTTCTCTGGTGTTATTTGCTTGATCCCCTCACACCACTGAATAAAAAAAGTAATGGTTAAAATGTGAAAACTAATATTAATTAATTATAGTATTATATGCATATATTATTCCCCATACCAGCCGTTTCTCTTTCTTTGTATGCTCTAGCTTTAGTATTCCCTTCAATGAAATGAAAACGGTCAGACAAATATTATTATTCCTCCACCACCAAGCTTTCAATTTGGCATGCACATTCAGCCAGATAAAGTGCTTGTGACAAAGCACATCTGCCAAACAGAGTTTAGTTATCAAACTACCATGTAATGAATGATGCATGAGTCATAGACCCAGGGAAAATTGTACACTGTTCAAGCAATTTATGATGCTCAAAAGTATGACTGTGTGCTTTGCATCATGCAAGCTGTTGCTTGGCATTGGACATCGTGATCTAAGAATAGTGTGTACCTGCATGGCTAGAGAAACCGAATCCTTGAAGATCCTAATATTATACTAAAGTACTTTGGTAATGAGTGCTGTAGCAAAGCCCAGGTTATTTTATGCAGTACATATTTTAGTACTCTTTATTCTCTATTTATAAACTTTTATACTTTCAATGTTCATAATGGATCTTATAGACAAATGCATGATTTTGACTATTGACTATTATTTACTACTATATAGAAGACAAACACTAGGTTCAATATAATATCTGTTAAATCACCTTTTTTAAATTGTCAAGAAAATGTATGAGAAAAAACAAACAATGGCCCTGCAGTCTTAGAACAAAGAGTTACATATTTTGGAGCATGAGAAGCATAGTGACTTAGCTATCTATTCTCTCTCTCTAATCTCTTCCACCAGTCATCACCGTCCAAAGTTAGTATCATCACCACCTTTATCTGCCATTGCAAATGATGAAGGTGTTGTAATTATCCAGTTGTGGCACACATCAATCATGAATCCAGGAGTCCTTGCAAAGCTGCTGAGATGCAGATGAGGAAATCTGTTTGACCTGTCTGAGGCTGAATTAATTATCCAATTACTCCTCTCCAGCTGACTGTGCTGGCCAGATAACTTCAAGGCTATTTACAACTGACTGCCTTCCCAAGATAACAAAAGGCCCATTTGCTATATAATCACCTCCTATACTAAACTACTGGCAAAAACACCTCTCACCAAAATACTTTCATCAGCATTTTCACCCAACATCACAGAAAATAGAGGAACCAAGTTCAAAAGTTCACTGGGCACAAAATTGAACTCACTTAACCCTTTGCTGCCAAGAACAGTTTGTACTCTTCAAAAGCAGAAATAAGCTTTGAAAACCAAAACAAAATAGTCACCTTGTGTGTTTAAGGTGGTAGTAACTTCAGGCTCATGCAGAAGGCATTGCACGATAGACGATGATTGAGTATGCCTGAGCTGTAAATACCTGTGCTTTATACTTCCTATGTGGACGTGGTACACTGCAGTGAATCATATGTGGGGAAATGGGTTGCTACCCAGATTAAGGCGCTCACCACAACGCCTCCATACTCTAGCTATTTTCTCAAACAGAACCAGGAATTTTAGCTGATGACAATACTGTTCCAGGCCGTAGCAGTGCAGGTTTCTTGATCAAAACCTCCATCACCTTTGTTTGCATTGGAGGTCATTTGCAATTTAATACTTGCATTTTAATATACTCTGCAAACAAAGGTGATGGAAGTTATCTGTCAATGACAGAACACATAGTGGTTGCCATGACAACAAATTCCTTCTGCTATCTGCCTGGAAATGTTCCAGGTCAAAACATGGGTGTCTAGTGAAGGTGCCACCTGTGTCTGTATGGTGGAAAACAAAACTGTGGGAGCTGTTAGGCGTGTCAGTGGACTTAACAATCCTCTCTTCTGTCTTGGCCATCCAGAGTCTATTTGCTGTGTGTGTGGACACTTACAGATTCACTGGTCTCAACACCTCCTAACAGCTAGAACAGAATGGTCTATGACGGGCAATTTATCATACCATCCTGCTTCTCTCAGTCCAATAATGTACCCCCTATCAATGTCTGTCATCGTAGAGGCATTTGGCATATATCTCTTATATGTCATATGTCTCTCACTAAGATATTATATAAAGTATATACTATATATTAGCATATCAATATCAATTCAATATACAATATAACATATACATATCGCACTTCTGAACTCAAAACCCACTACAATTGTAATATAAACAATAACTTTAAATAAAAAATAAGCCCAACATTTTATCCAAATTAGATTAAGATTTACGCTATTTGAATGTATTGTATAAAACCTGCAAGTCACAATAAGCAAGCACAATTTAATCAAGCATTTTTTCAGCATTTCGTCAGAATCATAATTTTATTCTTAACTTCAATGTTTAAAAATACTGAATTATTTTTGTGAATATTTCTCTAGATTTCTTTGGCTGCATGAAAGTAAATGAAAGTGTCCCAAGTTATTTCCCACATGGCAAAGACCCAACTGGTTTCCTCTTCACTTTAAATGTGTAATAAATGGGGTAGAAATCATTGGTGCTCTGGTGCACAAGGTTCAGGAGAATGACATTTAAAATTCAGCCACACACAGGAGTGTGACTCTAATGAGTGCCTGTGGGAAATTACTTGCATGTAACATCACATTACCATTTTTGGTTTTAATAGTGTTGCACTGGCAGCCCCTCTGGCTGTGTTTGAAGTGGGTGGGGCACCTTCGGAGGCTCCTAGCATGCCACTCAAGCCTGGAATGCACTTAATTTTTGTTTTGTTTGTGCAGATGTCCACAGCTATGTATGTTTGTAAGTTAATTTTTTATTTTATTATTTTTATTATTTGAGGCTTCCTTGTCTCCTGAGAGAGGGGGAACCAGTCGAGCAGTGCTAGAAGACCAAAGTGTGCATGGTGCAGTGCAGGGTGTGATAATTGCTGCAAAGTAGGAGGGTGCAGGCCCATTTTTAGCTTTGTAAGCAAGCATTGGAGTTTTAAATCTGATGCAAGCAGCTACAGGGAGTCGGTGTTGACAGCGGAGCAGAGGTGTAGTGTGTAAACCTTGGAACATTTAACACTTGCAACTGAATTCTGAATCAGCTATAATGATTGGACAGTGCTCAGAGAAAATAGAAAATTGCAGAAGTCCAGTCTCGAGATGACAAGAGACTGAACCAGAACCTGCATTAAAGAAATGGAGGGATTCTTTTGATGTTGTAAAAAAGAAAACGACACAACCGAGAGACATATGAACATATGGAGGTATATATGGATGTATATATGGTATTGAAGTGCAAAGGATATTAAGTTAAAAAATCCAAATGATACGTAATAATATAAAAATCAAGTGTTGTGGGAAAAAACAAGAATGATCCATGGTGGGGATCGAACCTGGATCACTAGAATGGTCTTTAGACGCAGGACTAAGAAACCATGTGGAGACGAACTCAAAATAAGGAAATCGCAAAATAGTAAGGACAAATTGGTGAAAACATGCAGGGTTTGTCAGTGAATCAAAATGGCACTAACAAATCTGACATAGTAGTGTGGCGAGCAAGAGTTCAGCACAGTCAATTCACGAACTGGAATCCCCTCTAAAAATGATACAAGTCTCAAAGATCACGGCTGCCATACTAGTGACGATCCAGGCACAGGCAAACACTGAAGGAAAGACACTGAAAAATAAACAGCATTTTACATGCTGTGGACGGGCAGCAAAAGAAACACTTGGTCGCTAGTAGTAAATCTCAAAAACAAAGAAGGTAACAATGAATGCAGCAAAAAAATGAAGCAGAAGCTTGCACTGACACTGCGAACATATGTGACGTCACTAAACTCTCAAAGGGTGTCAAAATGGAAAGCCATTCACACAGAAGTTTGAACCTAATAATAATGAATGACCTCAGACCTTTTAATCTTATCCCTTAAGGAAACATCTGGTAAAATATTTCCCTAAATACCTAGAGCTGCAAATTACCATACCTCGCGTAAGGGTGCAACACAAGACACTGCTCACAATGAGCTATAAATACTTGACTGAGCAGGTGCAGTAGAAATGAACATGTATATAACTATGGGTATTGTCATATCTCAGTTTTGCTGCTATAACATCATTCACTTCACTGGAAGTGAATCCTGAAGCCTCTTCTTCCCAGAAGATTTTGGAAAAATAAGTTCATAATCAAGACGATTATTAACAATGTGGTCAAGGCTTTGTGTTGACAAGTCGAGTTCTCTTTTTGTTTGCCATTTCAAGGACCTCCTTAGCAGCCTCTTTAGCAGGGTGTGCATGCATGATTTCATGCACTTGTTAGTAGTACATTCTACTTGGAGTAAATAGAAATTATTAGAAATTACCTGAAGCAGAAGTAGTGTCTACATACTTCTGACTATGCAGTGTCTTTAGTATGTATTTGTTTTTGGCTATGCAAAGTGATCTAATGAAAGTAACTGGCTGATGAAAGAACAAAAATAGGCAATAAACTAGAGCTTGGCATGTTTTAAAATGTTTTCAGAATCCAGACTCCATCACTATTACTCTTCATCACAGTAAATGCTTTTTAAAAATTTATGCTGCATCTTAATCTGTAGGCAAGGTTCTGCTGTGAACTAGCATGAGGGAACATATTACAATTCAACAGCTTTCAATTATCCATTACAACTGCATTTCAGACTGTCTAATATAATATGGTCCAAATGATGACTAATGATTATGTAGTATAGAATAAAACATAAATAGCAGGATTGTGGGCTTGCCTCCATTTTGTACTTCTGTGTGCTTAGCTAATTCTATTGAAACAGCAGTTAATAGATTTAGATAGTAGATATAAGAAATATAAAATAACAATTGCTGTCAGCTGTTGCACTCTTCAATACATAATATGTTTCTTTTTATTATAAGAGATTCTCTGACGTTGACTTGAAATAATAGAGTGCCTGATTGATGCTATGCACACAGCAAAGGTCTTTTAAAAAAATAAAAATAAAACAAGCAGGAGTGATGTAGAGGACAATGACAATACATTCACATCTCCAAATATCACTGTTTGTGTCAAACAGTGGTACAGGGAATAAAACACATATTTAGCATATCGACTGCCTGACCTATAGACTCTACAGTACATTTACGGCATTTAGCAGTCACCCTTATCCAGAGCAACTTACAACTCATACAGTCTAACAATTCAAGCAATGTTGGGTTAAGGGCCTTGCTTAATGACCCAACTGTGGTAGTTTGGCAGAGGTGGGATTTTAACCCTGGACCATCACGTCCAGAGACCATTACCTTAACTGCTAGGCCACCACAGTACACTACATTTGTAGTCATGAAAGATAAATGCCCTCTTTCTTTTTCTCTTCAGTTCTTAGGAATACTTTAAAATGGATTACAATTATAGACCAGTCAACTATTTCATAGTAGCTGCAGTATCAAAGGCTCAATTTGCAGTACTAAAGGTTTCAAGTGTAGTACTGAAGTATCAATTACCAGTACTAAAGGATCTAGGGCCATTTTCAAAGGTCCCTTTGTACAGCTGTGTTGAGACATGCTCTTTATAGAGAGTTAAATTTTACTTTACTTCTAAAGATCACAGTTTCATTACCAAAATGTAAAATTTAATTGATTTAGGCGTGAAGTGCATTCTAATTATATAACACCTATGTAGTATTAAAACACAAATCTTCTTCAACGTTTCTTACAAAAAAGTAAAAAGGAATATCAATAAAAAGAAAAATACAAATATAAAAACACTAGAAAAAGAGACACACCAGATTCCATACACACAACAATGACAGTGTTGTCATGGAAGTCTCAGCTACTGAGAAAAAGCCCAATATATTTAAGCAATAGAACACGAGAGGGAGTGTGTTATCGCAAATAACATCACGGCTGTGATTCGGTCGTAGGCACAAGCCGAAGGCGAAGGCGTTTTTATACAACAGGTTTGTGTGTATATGTAGGCAACGCGTCCGCGGAGTGATACAGCTTTAGTGTGAGACAACCGTGCTGTTATCACGAATATCAGCACGGCTAGAACACTTCTCAACCAATCAGATTGTGAGGTCAGAACTGACTGTTGTATAAGTTCTCTTTAAGTCTAGACTGTAGAACAGAAAGGAGTAGCAAAGAAGATGCTCATAAACACTCTAGAGGTCACATAGTGGCAAAGCATATCATTGATGCAGGAGGAAACAAGACTATTTAAAGTTTTTAAAATGATTACATTATATTTTACCCTAAGGTAGCCAATTGAAAATGTTAATATAGTATCTGAAGTACAGTAGTTAAAGTTAGAGGTCCATTACCAAAGCTTCTGTTTCCTGTACTAAAATGTCTAGGTCTAGTACAAATGGCCATGTGTCCATTATTAAATGGGTTTTTAGTAGTATGTCTCAAATCAGAATCAAATATTCCATCTATAACAATACAGGTCCCAGATCAACTACCAAAATGTTCCTTTTTAGTATAGAATATTTGTGGTCTAGTAACAAAGATCTCTTTCTAGTACGAAGATCTCGGGTTTAGTACCATATTCCTCAGATATGGTACAAAACATTCCAGATCTAAATCCAAAGGTTTATCTACTAGTATTAAAGCAGTTCTTCTTACATGTTAATAAATCCACATAAAACATACAGACAAATACTATATAATAACGTAATAGTAATACCAGTAAATAATAACAGCATGGTTACATTTTCAATTACAATTACATTTTCATGAGGAATGTGACATTATAGATTATATGTTGTATTATTTGAACATAGAGAAAGGATAGCACTGTAAATTTGATCTTAGCCAAATTTTCTGGCTCTGGTTTAATGTAGGAGATATAAAGCTCATATTTATATACAGTATTTCATATTTATATAAAGTTCATAAGTATGAATTAATGTGATGATATAATTACCAGCACTAAGTAATGCAATAAATGACTGGTATGGTATTTATCCGTACGTTTAGAATATGCTCATGGTCTAAAGTTAAGTAACCATTACTCTGAAGAACTTAACACTGACTTGAAGTGCACAGGTCACCATGAATTCAGTAACCACCCACAATGAGCCTTCACTCCTACTTAATTAAATGCATAATAACTTCACACCAAGATCCCACACACACAAAATCATAATTTTCATAATCATCAATTTATGTGTGTTTTTGACACTCCATGCTTCTTTATGGCATGAACCACACAGAACAAACATACAGTATAACAACATAGAGAAACTGAAAATGATTAAACAGGTAAACACCTAGGCTTGAATCAGGACAAAAAGGATATGTTGCAGAGAGTCTCATGTACCGAGCACACTAAAGAACCTGCCACCCATTGTGGCTAATTTGTGCCTGGGTACAGTTTGGGTAACTCCAGTTTGAGTTAACTGAGGAAGTTTAGTGATGGTAACCTATTCAGGTATTGTGGGTAAAGGCCATGAAGGGCATTGGAGGTAAGAAGAACCACCTTTTACAGTGTATAGTATGAAATTGCTAACTAGTGATGCTCTTGTAGAAGAGAAGAATTATGATCAGATTTTCTGGTGTGTGTAAGAACCCTGCTGGTGTTATTTGAACGTGCTGTAGTCTAGAGAGTAGAATATATATGAGGTTTTCAGGTTCTGTCATGGTGAGTGATGGACGAAGCAATATTGCGCAGGTGGAAAAATGCCACTGATGTGACTGCTCAGTGTAAGATTGGAATACAAGACCACTCCTAAGTCACAGGAATGTATTTGATGGCTTTCTGAAAGTACCATTAATGATAAGGTTGCATCTAGGCATGCAATGAAGGTTCTGCTACCAATTACCACGATTTCTGGTTTGTCTGTTATTAGTTTGTGAAGGGTAAAACTTTAGATTATAAATGCAGACTATTAGATCTTGCTTAGACCACATCAATGTTTTGTTTGTTTATTTGGTTTATTTAACATCACCATCAGCATCTGTGGCCATTTTAGGTTACATCTAATGAAATAAATCTAATGATTTGTTAATTAAATGTAAGGTAGGAACAGAAATCTGAGGCAAATGTCTTAAGTAGTATGCAAAATTTTGTTAGACAGTTCAGCTACAGACAAAAGCATGGAAAATAAAAAGGATGAAATAGGTTGTATGATAGGTAGACTGAATGTTTCCAAGGGAGAAAGGTAGAGGGTTGTAAAATGTTGTAAATGGCATCAATCTTATAAATACTATAAATATAAATTATAAAAATAATAATATAACAAATAAAAAATAAATAAATATAAATAATTGGAGAAAAAAACTGCAGAACTCATTGGCTTACAAGCAGCACGTCTGATGACTTTTGTATAAAATATGTTACTGCCAGGCCCAAGAAAGAGAAGAAAAGAAAAATAATTTAGCTGCATATAGTCAATAGGAGTCTGACGTTTGCACAAACCTCTGTGATACTCAGGTGTTTAGAGATAAGCTTCCAGAAATACTAAAAGTGTTCTGCGACAGGATGGAGTGTAAAATACATCTGAATTTAATCAATATGTATGCCAAAACACATCCAGACAGCAGGCTATGGTGCATGAAACAAATAAAAATAAAAAAGACATAACAAACAACACTGGACAGAAGCTGCAGCTAACAGAACACAGTATTCTCTCACCAGAAACAATATTGGCCAAAGGATTTCCAAGGTGAAATATATAAAAAGTAAGCTGCTTTTTTCTGAAACTATGCAAAACATTTTGGCAATGGATTGAGAAGTATTGCAGCCACTTGGGTAAAGAATGCACTTAATCATAAGTAATTATATACTGTATATGAAAGGTGGTAAGAATCCTCATGTGCTAAGGAGGCTCGAGGCGTACAGAGGGGGAGCTGATCATGCGGACAATCCTGAATGACCCGATGAACCTGAGAGCGAGTTTCCTGGACTCGGCTCTGAGAGGGATATTCTAGGTCGAGAGCCACACAAACTGAACAGGTGAATAAATGGGGATGGCTCTTTGGGGATTAGCTGTTCAGCTGTCTTTAAACCCCATTTTAAATGCTTCTGCAGCAACAAAGATGGTCCTGTACAAAAAGGACGGCCAGATCCACTTCTTGTTTTGGGAAGGGAGGTGGTTTGTAGCCCAACGAAGCTTTGCTGTGTGCAGAGACAGAGCAGGCTGAGACAATTTCCTTGTTTTGGCCTTTAGGGTTTGCCACCGGTGCAAGTGCCTCTTTACCAAAGCCAGTGTGCACCTGGTGCCAGGAACAACAGTTCTAACAGTTACCTGAGAGTGTGATAGTAATGGGAGCTGTCTAATTGGTAGAAGTGGTGAGCACCCGCCTGTCAATAAGATATGCCCTGATATGAGAAGCTATTGTGGTCTTAATGTATGTGTAGCATTAATTAGCTATTTCCATTTCAATGAAAAGTCCACACAATCACAGAAAAACAAGCTATCACTATTTGTGTGTGTGTGAGAGAGAGGGAGAGAGAGAGAGAAAGAAAGAGAGAGAGAGCATTTGTTGTACTTGTGGGGACTAGAATAGAATAGGAACACCAGATATATTTTGCTCTATCCCACAATTTGAATTGTTATTAAACACTATTCTTATTAACAACTAAAAAAGCCAAATGATTAGCTTAAGGCTACTGAGATCATGTCAGTGGGAAGTCCCCATACACATACAAAAACCAAGACTGTGTGCATGTTACCCTTGTTTAAATAACAGCATGACACTGTAAATTCCTGGATTGCAGCAGAAGATGGTCTGGGCAAACATTCACAAAGCATGTCAAAAGCAATTCATACAAGAGGACGGCCGGTGCATATTCAGTGGCACTGCAAACGATACAATCTGGCATGGCTCTTTCCCCAGCTACCTCCGCCTGGCCCATTGCATCCAGGCGGCCCGCAAGCACCAGTAGGTCTGTGAATTAACGAGAGAGAGCAGCTCCTGTAATGAGGATGCCAGAGCATGTTAAGGCTACCGTCCAATCATGCTAAGCATCTGTGAGTGCTGCAGTCTGCCTCCTCAGGACATTGCAGTTAGAGAAGGTGAGAGAAGCATTCACATCTGCAGCCCCTCACACATTTCACACCTAACAACACTCATTAACGCAGCGAAAGATTTAAGTGGTAGCAATGTCTTTTATTGAAACCTGATTGTGAAAGTTACTCAAATTTTGTTGTACTGGCCTTGCCAGATACAGTAAACCAGATTCCCTTTCTGCTCATCTCAGATACATTCCAGATAACCATAAAGGGAAGTATAGAGTACAAATGGGATACACAGTGACTGTGTGCTGCATCAGTCCAGCCAAAAACAGAATTCTATTATTTGGGCCACTAAGTCACACATTTGTTTTAAGTGATTTCATTCAATATTTCGAAGTTTTATCACAGTTTTACAATTGGTCCAAAACCTTTCTAGAAATTTACAGGATGCAGGGGAGCATGTACCCCCTGTTGGAGTGCTTATCGCCCATCCAGCCTGGCCTCTTTCAAACACAGCCAATCGTGCCTATGTGATGTCAGAAAGCTGGTGTGAAAGTAACGGCAAGATTTGGATCCAGGTCACTTTGGTGGTGGGCTAGAAAATTACTGATGTGCCTTTTGACACTCCAATTTAATTCATAAACATTCACTTACTCTTACTCAGATTCCGTACCCAGTTACTCCTGTTCACTTTAGAGATGCCAGCTGACCTTACACGTGTGGGAGGAGACCAGCGTGCTTAGATGAAACCCACGCAGACACAGGGAGACCATACAAACATACACATATAAAGGGGACACTGAAAACACTTATTAACACCCCCCCCAACACACACACACTGTTGGAATGTGAGAAAACAGCACTAACCATTATACCACTGTGTTACTTTTTTGAGCATTAACAATAACTACTGTATTATTATTTTTAAACCTGAATTAAACTTCTTTGGCTAAAGCAACCAAAGTAAAAAAATACTAAAATAAAAGGAAAAAAATAATGTACCATGTCAGAAGAGTAGAGGTGCTCATTAAATCATTTATTTTTTTCTTATCCACTTGTTCCAAGTCAGGGTCACAGAAGAGCCCACACAGCCCACACAGGGCCCACAATACATATGTGAATATGTGTGTTTTGGCTGAGTTTTGCAGAGTGACATAAGGTCAGCTTGCACATCTTTAGAACAGCATTTAATATATTATTTTATAAAACATATTACACACACCCCTACAAGAGATTTATACCTGGATATGCAGTGACAGCTTATAAGTTTGATGTAGGATGAATAATGGGCTGAGTTTTTTAGAAAAGGAAAACCTTATGATTTGTGTGCTTCAAACATTGCAACAAACTTCTTAAGATGAACAGCATAACAAAATATATGTCCATAAGGCAGTAGTTTGCGTAAGTGTGTTGTGGAAGAACTTCACTGTATGCACAAAACCCTAACCTTAACCCTATAGCCATCACGTTTGGGATGAATTGGAACATCCACTCAACATCAGTAATTGTCTTGTCACTAAATGGAGGGAATCATCATAATCATGCTTCAAAACATTCCCAGACAAGTGAGCTCTGGTTTAAAAAAACCTGTACTGCTCACAAAAATTAGGGGGTATTTAATTATAGACTATTTCACTTTCAGAATCAGAATCAGAATCCGACTTTATTGCCATTGTCAGTGAACAGGATTCACGGACTAGGAATGTGTTTCGG
>JAUZSU010172409.1:0-13069 GCA_034780255.1 Parotocinclus maculicauda | reverse complement strand
AACATTTTTTGTAACCTTGCCACAATTCTTTCTCTGAGCTCCGTGGGCAGTTCCTTTGATCTCATGATTCTCATTTGCATTGACATGCACTGTGAGCTGTGAGCTCTTATATAGACAGGTGTGTGCCTTGCCTAATCAAGTCCAATCAGTTCAGTTAAACACAACTGTACTAAAATGAAGGAGCAGAACCATCTCAAGAAGGATAAGAATATATGGACAGCTTGTGAGTTAAATATGAGTGTCACAGCAAAGTGTCTGAATACTTATGACCATGTGATATTCCAGTTTTTCTTTTTTAATAAATTTACAAAAAAATCTATATCTGTTTTTTTTCTGTCAAGATGGGATGCATGAGTGTACATTAATGAGAAATAAAATATAAAAAAAATTTGATTTTAGCAAATGGCTGCAATAAAACAAAGACTGAAAAAATTTAAGTAGTCTGAATGATTTCTGTACCCACTGTAGAGTCATCAAACCTATTTAGAATTTCTGTGTATCTTTTTGTGTATTGAGCGCCTTCACATCAGGGATCAGGGTATGAATCTTGGTGGTGGTCTTTTAACTAGATAAGGCTGACATGGACATGCTGGTCAGTGGATCATTCTTTCATTCTACAATTGGGCTGGTGTCCATTCCAAGGCATACTTACACTGAACGACTTAAACCCATAACAACAGTTCCATATGGGAGTTGTCTTCTATAGTTCCAACCAGTCGAATCTTGGCTTGGATAGCCTAAAATAGTCCTTCAATCACTGTTCATCTTGTCAGAGCTCCCCAACCCACAAATATTTCTCTTTCCATCCTTCGTCTTTGTAGCAGAAGTAAAATTTGTAGTAGTAGTCCTCTTAAATGTTGACTAATTTTCATTTTCGACATATAACGTACTAGCTGAGTTAAAATCCACCTGTTTTGCACAGTGATGCCAACTACAAATGTCTAGTATGACTGTGGCTTTGTGCAAGTTTGGACGTCTCTAGTCACCCATATTTTGTTGGTTTTGTTGCATTTTCTAATGAAGGTAAAACAATATTTACATATAATTACTGCAAATTTCTGCAAATTTGAATGCATAAATATAAAGCCTTATTTCAAATGAACTAATGTGGGAACGCCTGGCATTTTTCATCTGACAGACCAAGCCTTCAATCCTTCAAGATCACTGACTCCGAGGTACACAAAGTGTGACTACACTGAGGGAAACATCCGGAACCAATTCTGGGAAATGCGCACTGGACTTCAGGCTAGGGTAAGCAACTTCATGGTGCCAGAAAACTATATGCACCTGAAACGTCACGTTGCCAGAGGTGGGAAATGAACCAAAGTAGCTCAGCAGTAGATGTGGGTTGGTTCCGGAGGTGTGTTTCAAAATCACCAGGGGGACCTGAGTCTCTGCTGCATCTGTCCCATGCAGCAGACCAGGGATGCTGTACACCTTCGAAAATCCAAAACTCTTGCTTATGACTATAATCAAACTTTTCAAAACATATTCTTATCTAAAGGATAAAAACAATCTTGCTCTGTTATACAAATTAGGCTGTAGTAAAATATTCTCAATAAAGTTTTTGTATGTTTGTGGACATTCTGATCTACTGAGAGGAGAGAAGACACAATAAATTATTTGACACAATGCATATCTAACATAGGGACTGTGGTAGCCTAGCGGTAAAGACACTGGATTCTGGACCAGAAGGTCCAGGGTTCAAACCCAACCTCTGCCACAGTTGGGTCCTTGAGCAAGACCCTTAACCCACAATTGCTTGCATTGTAAGACTGTATTACTTGTAAGTCGCTCTAAATAAGGGCGTCTGCTAAATAACGTAACGTAAATGTAAACATACTGCTCACAAAAATTAAGGTATCCATAATGAAATGCCCCCTAATTTTTGTGAGCAGTGTATTTGGAACAGCCAGGCATTTTCCAGTATGTTGTACTAGTTTTCTTATAGTTTTACATGGAATACATTAAAAAAATGGTGGAATAGTACAAAAGAAAATCTGATTACTTGCATTCTGTATCATGTGTAGTGTTAATCAGGCATTATTTTACATATATGTTAATACATGTAGTCAACATAGGTAACACAAAACCACATGTTATTAATCCTAAAACTAGTTCAACTTCTGACAGAATGAATTATGCAGATTTCAACTTCTTTACATATACATTAGCCTCCAATAATACATTTTATAATGTACTGTATAATAAAATACATTTTCTGCATTCATATTAACGGACCCATTAACTACCTTAAGACTCCATTATAATTAGGATTATTTTAGTACAAAGAAATGTGCTAAAATAGTTACACATTGAAATCATTTATATACAACAGATGAAGCAGATACAAATGTGATTAAAAATAGTAAGCGTCCCATATATGGGTCAGACCATATGACCATAAATTAAGCTGTCAACATTCTTAAGCAAAAGTAATTATAAAACAGATTACCAACAAGGTCTGATAAAAGTGAAATAGTAGTAAATATTTTAAAATAAACAAATGATTGATGAAAACTGGCAGGGTGTGGATCGCGGATGCCTTAAGTGTAAACCTACCGCAGGCTCTAACTCAGAACATTTGAATTGATGCAATTTCTCCAGTTCATTGAGAGCAACTGTTATCCATAATGCACTTTCAGGGTTTCCCACGCAAAACCTACATTCCCCCCTCACCCATGCTTTCTGTGAACTGTGCTCTTAAGCAACTGCAGTGTTCATTAGGTTCTGCTTTTGTTTTTGTAACTTTCTCAACTCCCTATTATCTGTTGAAAAGTCTTTGTGATATCCTCCCACTGTAATAACACTCAGTGGATTAAAGGATTCACATCAAACCAAGTGAAGAAACAGATTCTGTTACTTGTATGTTGTGATTTTTCATGTCTTCAGTTTGGCTCTCAGGGTCCAGCAGAACTTTAGAGAATGTCTGAGGTAACTCATAAGACTTATTTAATACAAAAGCTGAAAGTTTTTTCTTCACATTTTTCTGGCCTTTACCAGAGAATTGAAAGCAGGAGGCCAGATGCCACGTGGTTCTGATGCTTGGGTGGAGGGGGAAGAAAGACAAGAGCTGGGTGTGCTGTCAGAGCTCTGCGTGCATGAAAGCACTTTAGCAGCACCACAGGACCTGGCATGTTCTCTCTCCACTTCAACAAACTGTCCAGGGGATTCACACATGTAGGGGTCCAGAAGTGAAAATTGTATTCCACTGCAATGTGTTCTGCCATGCGAAACAGGACACTCATTTGACACCAGAATCTATTGACCAAAATGCCTTGTTTTCCCCACAGATATCATCTTTTTTATTACATTTTGTCCCAAATAAGACCATGTCTTAATCCCATTGTGTACTAATCTGGTCTCACAATGCAGTCATTCCATCAGAACAAATGTAAATAATATTTTTCTTTAATTGTAAACTTTATTCAATTTGTTGTTATAATGTGCATTTAAGGAATGAAATACAATGCAATTCTAAAGATGTATTTATTCACACTATTCATTATTTTGTTTAGAATAATTTTAGGGGCAGCACGGTGGCTCAGTGGGTAGCACTGCTGCCTCACAACAAGAAGGTACTCCAATTTCTTCCCACAGTCCAAAGACATGTGTATTAGGTTAATTGGTGTCTCTAAAGTGGCCCTTAGTGTGTGACTGTGTGTGTGTGTGCCCTACGATGGATTGGCACCCCATCTGGGGTTGTTCCTGTCCTTGCACCTAGAGTTTCAGGGTGGGCACCCGCTGGCCTGCGACCCCGTGTGGATTAAGTGGAAGGTTATGATAGTTTTTAGGGTTTTGCAGAATTTTCTATTATTTCAATAATTAGTGCATGATTGTCAGTGTACTAAATATATTTAATAAAATAGATTAAATGCAATGGAAACATAAAGCAGGTATTGTGGTATATTTTGACATGTTAAGGTACTATTAAATTCATGCCTGATGTTATTTACAGTTTATATCTGTTATGCCTTTAAATGCCAGTAAGTCCTTAATAGTTTCCTGAGCATTTGTTTTGGTGTGTTTCTATGTAAATATTTATATATAATATGCACAACAGAAATATACTTAGTCAGGTTCTCCCAGTTCTGCTAGCAGAGCATTAGAGCTCATCTGTTCATAATGGATTATGTCAGTGTCATGGTCTCCTCTGCACTTGGTCTGGCTGCATGTTGTCTCCACTGGACATACCAGTGATGTGCAACATAATTGAAAAATAAGACCTGAAATGTGGATTAACCTCAATACTTAAAATATTTGCTTTCTTGTGTTCATCATTTCATGAAAATCTTTTCAATGGCCAACAGCATTGTGCAAGGTGGTGGTTGCCCTTTTTAATCAGTAGAACATTAGAGAGGAGTGAGGAGGGGGAATGTGACTTGTATAGCAGTTTAGCATTCTACTGTGTAGCATGTAATATTTACACCCTTGTGTTTTTGACACATATCATTTCGTGGTTAAATCCAGCCGTAATGTTGTTCGATTCTTGCCCTAAGTCAGGATAAGAGTCAAACTCACAAGGGTGCAAATATTACACTCTACATGGTAGTGTCCTGAACCAGATTACAAGTTACATGGTACACTGTAATATGTTACTCAATTGATTTACAGATACAATATAAGCTAAACTCCCAGTCCATTCTGGAATTATTCTACTCTACCTGTTAAGTATTTACATAAGATCTGAACCATATCTAGTGTGAGTGTATGCATGAGTGTGTAAGTGTATAAGTGTACAATGGATTGCACCCTGTGTAGGGTCACTCCTGCCCTATGATTCTGGTTAGGCACCAGCTCTCCCAAAACCCTCTCCAGTATCAAGTGGATAGGAAAGTGAATGAGTGAGTGAACTGGGGAAATTGTTTCATTTTTCTTATTCAAATCAGCCAACTTTATTCTATTAATACATAGATGTGTATATACACAGTATATTGAACTATAGCTCTTTAATGATGCATATCTCACATCAAGCACCATTTAAAAGAAATATTCCAAAATATGTACATAATCTAAGTTGTAGTAAAGTGCAGTGGGCTGAGTTGAATGAGGAAAACTCAAAATTCCATCATAAAATTGGTTAAAACTTTGTTTGTTTAAACCACTTGCGCTACTGTGCCACCTGCCTTCAAACATGTCTATAAATTTGTCCCAGTGATCAAACACTGCTTGAAGCTGAATTGAGTGGAAAAGTCTGCGATACAGGAAACGTTGGGCATGCTTGGCTGGCGGTGTTATTCTAACTTGGCAGCCATCAATAGCACCAGCTGCTCTTCCAAAAGCTGAACTCCCTGCCAATGAGCAGCTCTTATGGGTGCCAAAGCTTGTGGTGACGGTAAAGTAATGATGCATGACTATATTATGGTTAACCTTTTTGCTACCGTGCGTACAGTTATGTGAATAGTTGATTAGGGGATATGTCTTGATACCTCCCTGTAGACCGTGGCATTGGCAAGCCAGAAGGTAAAAACCAGAACCTGTAGATCATGACCCCATTCCTGCTGTGCTTCACAACTCTGCATTAGTGGCTGAGCTGATGTTGTTCCTAGACATTTCACAGTAATAGTATTAGAGTTGACCAGGGCAGGTCTGGAAGGAAAAAACGTTTGATGATCTGACATTACTAAAAATTACTCTGCTACCAAGTATTGCCAGAAATGTGTCATATTGTGATTACATGGCAGAGTGCTTGATTCTATACACGTGTCAGCAATGGGTGTCTGAAAGTTAAAATCTACATGCTATTTGTAGCTCATAACTATTTGAAGTTTATAAACCACAATGGTGTCTCGTTGCAAATCTGGGTTTGCATACTCTCAGATGTAAAGGCTAAAGTGAGTTTAGTGACTGTTCTCATGTGGAAAAATACTGCCCCTGCCAGTGACTCATAAAATACAAGTTTAAATAGATTTATTTTAAGAATTGCTGTAGTTAAAAAAACTGCTTTATTAGATTTTTCGTTTTCTTATGTATCTGCCACACATGATGTCACATCACATGGTGCTAGAATCGATCCAATACCTATACAAACATTATTATTGATAGTATTGATATTTGAATCGATCCGCACATCCTTACTGCCTGCAGTGTTTGCAGGAAGAAAGGGACAAAATAACACCTGAAACATTAAACGGCTTAGTATTATTTGTGCAGAAATGTCTTTTAACTGCGGTGAAAAGGAATGGCAGCATTACAAAGTGGTAAATGCTTTAACATCCCAACTTTCTTGGAATGTGGTGCAGGCCTTAAGGGGATGCTTATAAACAAGTTGACCAGACAAAACATGAAATAGGTCTCAGGTTTATACTGTATGCAAGGAAATAGAAATACAATTTGTAAAAAAGAAATGTAAGAACCACTGTTGAATTAATTTTTCTATATTAAAGTTGTATTCCATATAACTTTTTTCTGATTTGGCATTGTAAAATTATTAAATATAATGCTTAAATTATTGTCACATGTGCTTGGTCAAGTTTGTTAAAGATGTCATGTAAAGGAATAAAGCTAAAATAGCTTAATGGCTTTATTATTACAAGGGATGTTCTGGGGATAGTGAGATCTCATAGGAAAAGAAAGTGACAAAGGAGATTATTTAATGTATCTATAGTTTTCCTGTGTAGGTACAAGCTTTCTGGTCATTTGTTTTTCATGTTTTTTCTTCTGAACAATAATACTTTTGAGAGTCCCTTTTGAGTTTCGAGCAGAGATCTCATTATTGACTTACATTGTTCTCAGCCCTTCCAGCATCACAAATCTCATGTTTATCTCATACTGAAACTCAAAATGAACTTGAACATTTTTCACCCATACCAAAAGCTTTTTTAGCATATTGTGAAATATGCTTATAAGCACTATAAATTGTCTAATAATGGCCATGCTAGCCCATCATTCTATAGCTCTGCACATAAAGTTTTTCCACCTAAAATAATGTTTTAATGTGTTTGGGTGGCACAACATGCTAGCCCAACACTGGAGAGACAAAGATCTGATTCCCAGCAGTCCCTTCCAACTGTAGATTTACATTTATGTCAGTTTAGTAGACGCCCTTATCCAGAGCGACTTACAATTAATACATTTTTACAATCCAAGCAATTATGGGTTAAGGGTCTTGCTCAGAGACCCAAATGTGGCAGAGGTAGAATTTAAACCCTGGACCGTGTGGTCTATAGTCAAGTGCCGTCATGTAGATGTGACCCAGCTCTGCGATAGACTGGCAGGTCTCATGGGGATTAAGAGTAAAGCTTGCTTTCTTTAGCAGCACAGTCATAGAAGCCAAAATGGATAACAAAAATAACCACTGTCTTTGTGGTTATTGGTTTATAATGGAAGCAAATTCTCCACAGTGCTCTCATCACTGTAGCAGGTGTTGTCAGGAGAGAACTTTAAGCTCTGAGCCGATGGCTATTTTGCCATGGTTGCATCGATGGCCTGTGTGCTGTTTGGCTCCAAAGCAGAGCCCCAGCCTCCTCAGCCCATGTATTTTGCATTATGCATAGTCTACATTGCATCAATAATTCAAAACTTACATCCAGATTTGCTCCAGCCTTCGGGACTGCAGCCCCTGTTTCTTACTGAACATCCACGGCACAGCCTTGATCACACCTGTGTGTGTGTGTGTATCAATCTGTCTATCTGTTTATCTGTGTGTCAACTGTATGAGTGTGTCTTTCGTACATATTTTGGCATTATAAAATTACTGTGAAAGTTGACTTTTTACTAGTATGGAATTCTAAATGGTAATTTACACTAGAAGACTGTTCTATAATTCATTTACTGGCCTTAAAAATGAAAACAGTTTGAAGGAGTTTATCTGGCAAGAATCTTGATCAGTCCAATTTCTGCATTTTGTGATTTAGTCTGTCAACATTGTAATTGAATTCTTGAGCTTTCTGTGTTCCTAAAAAGCAGATGTTTTGTCAATTAGCCAAAGAAAACAAGACACAAGGGAAAAATAATAGGACAAAAAAGAATATATTAATGGGATTCATTACAGTGGTGCATCTGACAGACAGAAATCACACCATCCGCAAGACTGCACAATCCTCAAAGTGGCACTTTGCACATAGATAAACCAATTAAATATCATGTCAGGATAGCAGATATAAAATTAATAAGTGTTTGTTTGTCTGTGTGTGTTAGTCTTGGACACCCATTTTTGGGCATGAATTACCGGGAAGCCCGAAGCACCTGACATCTCCACCAGGCAATGTACAATGGATTAGTGATGCAGGGAAAGATGTGGAATGTACTGTTTGACCGCTGCTTTAGGGATGAGTCCAGATTATCAATGAGTACCGATCTGACACCCCCAATTCCCCTTCACACACACACACACACACACACACACACACACACTCACACACACACACACACACACACACTTGGTGCCCGCAGGCCCATGCCTAGGCCCAGTGCTTGGTGTCAGAGCTTGTTAGAACAACCAAGCCAGACAAGAAGAGAAGGACACACTGGGAGAGAAAGGTGAAGTGGGTCTCAATCACAGCCACGGCTTCCCCTGGTGAACTAGTGAGCAGAACCACACTTCCCTCTCAACATATGCACAGTTACAATGTCACACATTTGAAGGTGAGGCCTAATTGACAGGTTAATGGGAAAGGAAACAGACTGCAGGGTCAAAAGCATCATTAGGACAACTCACTGGTAATTGTGCATTGCGGCAAGACTTGGCAGTTGACACCTGGGTTAGAGTGCAGTTATTCGTAAAAACCATATTGCCTCAGGCACTGCGCTGACAAGACTTATGCTGAATCAGAGAGACGGAGAGCAGAGTAACATGCAAGTAAATCTGCACACACAGATTCCCACACAGTGGTAATGATATAAGTTCTTAAAAGATTTGTTATGTATTTTCATTCTGTATTTCTGCACATTTATAGCACTTATATCTAAGTTAAATTAATCTTGACACTATCATTAAATTGTACTTCCATTAAAACATTTTTGATGAAAAATAACAATGTCTGCATAGTGGCACAGTGGTAAGCATGGTAGTCTCACAGCTCTAGTGTCCCGCTTCATGAATGTGTGTATATGAATTGCTTAGCTGCTGAGTAGGCAATAGCTTTCCTGTCAACCTGACCAGGATTAAAAGGGTAAGAAAAAGAATGAATGATGAATAACACAATAGAAATCTATTATAATGTTACCGGCCTCAGATCTAGGGGTCCCTGGACCGGCAGCAAGAAGTTGGCACTGTGAATCTGGGAATACACGAGGAGACACGAACATTACCTTCTTACTCAGACCATTGTGGTTTAATACTGAGATCTAGTGGTCAATCATAACACAATTACATTAACACAATAACAGGTATGTATATATAGATATATAAACACATACACAGATACATATATGGATAAACACAATACATATCATTAGAACATAATAACTATAAAGTCAAATGACTTTCATGCATTTGCACATTAACAGCCATTTTACAATGTAGTCATGACCACTGTATTTTTGTACGTTGCTATGCAATATAATTATGGTATTCCCGTAGTCAGATGTTGTATTCCTCCCACGCATGCGCACTAGCGCCTCCAGTTTACCATTAAGGCGGGAAACTTTGTTTAATACCAAGATAAAACAGAAAATCGTGGAAGTGGCCGAAGCGCAAAAAGGCGAGCATATAAGCTCAGGGCGCGCTTGTAGCGCCACAAAAGGCGCCGAAGTGCCCAAACACGAATATTAACTCGGGTACGCCAGGAGCGCGAAAGCAAATAGATCGCGAGAGGCGCCAGAGGGCGAGCGTTAGCTCGGAAGCGAAGAAGCCAGATTCTATTTAGGACGAACACCCCGACTGGCGTGAGGCTAGGTAGGTGCCAACGACTGAAGAACACTAGCTTAAAACGTGCGAGAAGCGCACGAGTACGGAACGGGAAAACCCTCAAAGTGCCCCTAACAAACTAAAGACCTCGGGGGTTACCCATACCAGTCCTTTGGCACTAAAAGCCCCCGGAACTTTACCACTATCTCTCGGGAACGCGGAAGGGCGCAAGGACGCCGGTGGTCAGACACGCGAACCGAACGGAGATGGAATTCCGATGGAATAACGATGACCTGGCCCCAAACAGCGCTAAAACCACACCTTTATAGAACGTGAAGCAGCTGTTTGAGATCAGGACATAATTACGATAATGGATATAAGGCCACCCCACCGATAACTCTGTAATGGCGACCGGCGAGGACGGCCGAACGGAAGGTAGGAACCCTAACAGAAATGAGACAACTAGAGAAAATAATGTCAACTAAAAAAAATGTAGGGGTGTGATAATTTGTGTTACTTGGAACTTATTCTCACCTAATACCATAACATTAAGCTGTGGAGGTATTGTAACTATATGTCATTGTTTGGGATCTAATAATGTGGCCAGCATTTCAAAATTCAAGATTTGGATTTGCTTTCACATTGACGTTTAGGTCCTGCATTTTAACACACACTTGGCTGATCATATGCATGCCCTATGCAGAACTGTCTCGCGGTCATTACCCTCGCATGTGTAAGAAAGTCCTGCAAAACAGTTTGCGTGAGGTGAGTGGTGCCTGTCACACAAGTATACTCTAGAAAAATCAGGTGGAAACATCAGGTGGAGAGTGTTTTTTTCTTTTAATGACAACTGATTGTTCTCCTTCTAGCTATGAAAAAAAGTTATGTAAAAGGTAGCAAAAGAGAATCTCATTTTTTGTTTATTTATTAATTTATTTTAGTTGGGACAAAAGAATATTGTTGTGTTCCACTTACTTTTGCACATTTTGGGATTTTACTCTATCAAACTATGGTCTCCATTGTCTCACAAGACTCAAGCCTTCATTACTTTGTCCAGACAAGGCATATAAATAAATGTATATTAGTGATAACTGCCTCCACTTACTTTTAGGTAATGTGTTTAAATTTGTAATGTCTGTGGTGTTCCAGCTATAGAAAATGAACGGAATTAAAAGGAACCTTTATATTTTGTGATAATTAGTTGGAAACAAGTCGGTAATAACAAATAATAATGATATAAATAATAAAACATATATTATAAAGCATACATTTACAAGGTTGCTTTAAGGAAAATAAAAGGGAAATAAATAGTTAAAAAGGAAAATAAAAAAATTAAATATTAAAATAAAGAGATTAGAAGTAATAAGCATATTTTGAAAATGTAATGAGTAAAAAGTATTGAAATTACAGAAATAATCAAGAAAAGTACAGACACCTACAAAAATTAAGTACAGTAACAAAGTACTTGTACTTTATCATTACTTACATCTGCGTATATCTAGCACCCATCAGGTTACACATTAAAGCATGCTATTTACAACTGACTGTATATATAACAAATATAAATGTACAATATTCTGTAGCAAAAAGGTTGAGAAAAAGGTGAGTCCTGACTGAAAAATGACAAATTGCAGAGAGTCATGAGTTACTTGTGACCAGAGGTATCCATTTAAGATTGAAATGTCAAAATGTCAGAAATATTTTATTTCAGTTTTATATTTATCTTTTAATCTAATCAGATGATCCATCCTATGTCATGTTCCTGTATTTTGTGATAAGGTCAGGATATTTTTTTATGTAATTAGCAAGTTGGTTGCATTTTTCATTCCACCCATAAGACTGATATTATTACATGTCATATATATGTTTTTGATCTAATAAAAACAAAGAAAAACAAATACTATTTTTTTTTCCAGTAATCACATTACATCATAATATATTGTATTTCTCAGGATATAAAAGAAGGATTCACATTTTTGGAAAATTGACCAACCAATAAAGGTTAATGGCCAAAGATAAAAATCTAATGAATTGAAATGAAAACAAATGGAGTATTGCTAGTGGGTTTTAGGTGATTAGTACACTAACTTACTGTATGCTTTGAACAGTTACTCTGGATATGCCCTTATTGAAATTATATATAACAGTTAGCAGACAAATACAAAGAGGAGGCAACAGAGAGCAAAAAGGAATTTCTTTAAACCCCTCAAGTTGGACTTTTCTGGAAACCACTTTAAGGAGGGTGATACGTCTGACAAGGTAGTCGATGGTTTGGTCACTGGCTAAGGTTTGGAGAAGGGCCTGGGGTCTAATGCATTCAAATAATGACACAGGCCGCTGCCTTCACTGCTCAGGATCGATGAACCCTGAGGGATCCTCTGCTTCCCTGTAATTTCTGAAGACCTCCTCTGTGAACAAAGCCAGGGAGAGGAAAGATCTCAGGTGCTGTCCAGCTGAGGACATTTTGTTAAGTCCTGCTCAGAAGAACAGTTTGTAAATTATAACATTAGTTGTACTATGAGACTGATATAATTAAAATATGGGGTATGTTGGGTGTATGTTTAGTTGCTATTAAATACTGCATCTTTCCTCAAGCCAGTTTCTAGCTATTGCATTTACATTTATCCACTTGGCAGATAACCTTATAGTTACTAACAGCTGATACAACATTAACATGATCCAAGCAATTAGAGGTTAAGGACCTTACCCACGGGCCCAACAATGGCAGTTTGACAGTACTGGGTCAGTGGTCTAGTACCATTGCACCACTGAAGTCTCTAAGTATTGCTGAGGTTAAGACATAAAAATATGGGGCTAAGCCATTAATGAAATAGACAAGAACTGCCTAAAAAAGAGACTGCAACCAATTATATTTAAGGTTACGTGATAAAATATAAAATATTTTAACAAACTTAAAATGACACCATAACAAAAAACAAAAACCCATATTGAAACCTGGATCAAATCTAGTTTACTCTGTATCTGTTGATAGCATTAATAACACTGAGGAAATTTTAAAATAACATTTATTATTTTTTGTCAAACTGACACAGGTAGCCAATGACACTTAGCTATAAGCAAAGTATTTATCAGTTGGTCCGTGATTGCAGTGTTACTTTCAACGAACCTTTTCTTCCTGACAAAAACTAAATGATAACTAAACAAAAACCACTTACAACGATTCAAACTATGACAAAATCATTTGACACTTTCGTCAACGAATAAAAACGAGACGAAAATGTTCGGCATAGGTGACGTCCAATCAGAACTGAATTAGCT
>JAUZSU010172398.1:0-13070 GCA_034780255.1 Parotocinclus maculicauda | reverse complement strand
AGGAAAGTGAATATGCTTGAGTGGCCAAATCATAACTATGCCTTATATCTGAGAAAAAAGTGACAATGAGCATTAACTGAACTAGAACAATTCCACAAGGAAGAATGGTTAAGATTAAACTGGTTAAACTGGTATACACACGTGTACAGACTTTGGTGGCTGTATAAAGTATTAAAGGGCTGATTTACTTTTTACTTTTTACTTTTAATTAAAAAAAATATTTTTCTTGTTACTTTAAATGTTTATTGTAAAATGTCTAATCAAAGCTCTTTTAATCTTTAAACAAGCTGTGAAAAAGTTTCAGTTTCAGCCTGTAAGAACTAAAATACCTACAATGAGTTTCTACAGGCACGGCATTGCCTAAAATAGCACAAATCATTTTATAATGAATAATTAAAAAGAGCTAACCAGTCAAATTTAAAATGCACTAATAAAAATATACAGCTAGTATTTTATATTAGCATTGACTGAGCAACTATATGCCTATGCATATTTTTACTACTAATAAAAGATTGATTAAGATATGTTAAACAAAAGAGTGTCAGGTCTTGCGTTCACCTGTTCATTCCCAACATAGCACAGATCTTGCCCTCACCTGTTTCTATGTAAATTTGCCCTGACCTCAAATAAACTCCCTTTTTACGAAGTCCCATAAAGTCCCACAGCTTTCACTCTATGAACTAGCTGGTAATTTTAAAGCCACACTAAACTTTCTAAAAATAATGGTGAAGATTAAATTCAATGCGGCATAAATTTGAGCGAAGAGGTCAAAATGAGAACATTGAAACTGTGGTGGTTTGCAGCATTCTTTTATTAAACCTAGACTGCTTATACTCGCATTGGGAAACTAAAGTTAGAATATGTATCAAACAACATCATTGTGTAATAGCATATAGCCTGTAATTCTGGGTGTCAGAAAAACTTGAACACTTGTCTAAAGTACAAGCTAAATTAAGTGTTTAACAAAATGTCCTATTAAAACCAGTCACTTTCATCAATCATTTAATGCACAGTAAAGTTATTTGTTAAACTGAACTGTACCTTAAACATCTAATCTGTTAAACACAGTATAGAAAACAACACTCGGCTGTCAAAAGTTGTCATAAATATCTTCCAAAAGCAGCGTGCAATGGCTTAGCCAAGTGGCTAAATGTCTCTGTGTGTGCATTCATGCACTCCCACACACTGATCCTTTGCCTGTATCTGCTCTCCAGAACGCCTGTCATCAGTGCCCCCATAATGTATAACATGCTGCCTGCTGCTGCCAGATGGAGCCGTTTGGCATTTAAGGTCCTCCAATCCACACCTCTCCTAAGCTCGCTCTTGTTCTTAGTCTTTTTCTAGTCTCCAATTTCACCTCCTACATATTTCTTGCGATTCTGCCGCTCTCTTTCTCTTATTGGCTTCCATATCCTTCTCTATCCTTCTCAAATCTCCTTCCTCCCCCCTTTAATTTCCCCATGGCTCCTATGCCCTACACCAGCAGCATGGCAGGCCCGAGCAGCAGCTGAAAAGCCCTATCTCCCTCAGCTCCTGCCTACCACCTGCTTTCTGGCTCCAAGCCATGCTGGAGCACGGCTCACTGATGCCATGCCAACACTGGCACACGGTGCTTGTGGTTCACCCCAACGCCCCCTTTTCTGCTTCTCTGCTGAATGCTGCCACCAAACTAGGGTATGCACAAGGGCCTCAGTCAATCACTGCACCAGTAACCTGAATGGCCTAACAACAAACACAAAGCACCTACCATGTGGGCTATTTCTTGTTCTAGACAGCAAGCTTTGACTATACTTGTATCATAATTTATGAATAACAAGCTAAATATAATTCTGCTATCAGAGTCCGATATGTCAAATCCTTGATTACTTTCTGCAAAAATGGCAGAAGGCCAGCTCTCCCCCTAGCTGCTTTTCTTGGTTTTTCTCCTACCTCTGTAGCAGAAGGCAGCTCAAAATGATTACTAAACTAAATGCAGCACCCTTATGTTTCAAGCTACAGCAGTGACTAAAAACTGCTAAAGATCATTAAATATTAAAACTATTTAAATTTTACAATTATAAACTCTGTTGTTCTAGAAATATGTTTTTTTGAATTAAAGTTCTTAAAGTTCTAGCATGAAAATAATACTTTAAAGAACTTGTAGGGTAAATATTTGAAATTTTTTAAGTGTTAAATATCATAAAAACACTGTTGCTAAGCAGTGGGGAAAAGATAACTTATTAATGAGGCTAATAGTTTAGCTAACTAGCTAGACATTATTAACATTGTATATTTTATGGGTAAATATAAGAAGACAAACAAATCAGAAACATCAACATTTTCCTCATTTGTGGAAAGCCAGGAAGACTATGACATGATAATATTCATATTAAAACCTCTTGTAAATATAAGTGGCTAGTTGGCTAGCTCATACTCTGTGTTTGTAAGTGCTTAGCTTAAGTTAGCATGGCAGCAAGTTTATATACGATAATTGCTTTCTTTGTCTCTGTCATTTATGCACAGCAATATATGAATCTTGGCATTTGTAATTCCTAATAAACTAAGCATTTGCCATGGCATTTAATCACATTTTAAACATATAAGTTTGTAATGGCTTAAAGCATATCTCTGACATTTTGATGTGTTCTGCTGATTTATTGTGTATCATTGGCATCTGAAGATGGATTTCTTCAGCTGCACAAAGCACTATTATAGAGTCTCAAAATATATATCGCCATTAAATTATGGCTTATGATAAATTACTTTTAAGAGCATTTAAAAGTGCACTAATGTAAAAAGCAAAATAAGGTAATCGGTTTATCAGGGTCAGGGTTACATGGAAGCCTGGAGTCATGGAGCCATGGAAGCCAGAGCCCTATCCCAGAATTCACTGGGCACAGGTGTGTTAGTCCATCGCAGTGTTACATAACTGCAACGACCTTTATTGCAAAAGCCCAGTATCTGTTTCAAGTATCTGATTGTTACCTCCAAACCGCATGAGTACCATGTAGGCGTAAGTCAAAAGCCTCATGACACGGGGGAGTCAAAAGTCACAGGACACGTTACATGCTGCCTCATGGGGTTTTGCAAAGGCTGCCAAAACCACTGTTGAGGTTTCTTTGTTGGTAGCGGTATACAAATTAGCATTACATGGCTTGTTGACCACAGTTCCAGTTTCTCAGGATTTGGCTATGAGGGATGCAATAATGCTGTGTGAAACTGGTGGTCTTTCTGGATGTCGGTTGTTGAAGTCTGCGGCTATGATACAGCAGCTATCATCACCAGACATCCAAATTGTCAATTCCATCTTCAGTTACATGTGATAAATACCATGTTGATACGTCTTGAACCACAAGATATATTGTAAATCTGCAATTCTAGTCTCATATAGGATACATGTTATATTATACATGACCACCTTCCCATTGGAAAAAACTTGCCCTTGATACAAAATGTTGACCTTCAAGATGGGGACGTGGGGACGATGTTCCAAACATAGCCTAAAAGACAGACAATCACCCATTACTTGCTGGGATGTTTAGATGTATTATTCCCTTTTGTGTCTGAAATAAAATGGTGTCCTTTGACTCACCCTGTATTATGGGATACCTGTAGATTGGTATTGCCATATAGGACTTTATGGTTTATATTTTTACTAAATGCCTTATACTACATGCATTCAATAATTAGGGGAATTCTACATTGTAGTCTTTCTGAATCAAAATCATCCTAGACTTTAAAAATGAGAACTATCTTCAAGCAGAGGGTAAATTCATAATTCAAATACTTACAGATTCATGAAAAACCTCTTTGAAGTAAAGAACTGATTATGAAACCTTTCTCTGTATTTCTTTATCAGCCTCATCTGATTAAGTACACTCATATTGCAACAATGCCAAACGCCACTGTGAACTGAAAATGAACCCACACTAAGCCTGAGAAAAAAAATGTGACATCATACTTTCATTGCACAAAGACACTGGAAATCTAATATCACTTTGCTTAGTGTATCAAAGTAGTTGTAGTTATTGATATATTGCAATAAAAAGTTGAATTCACTCTTTCTGATGGCCAATTTATGTGCACACTAAAGCCAAAAAAGCAAGTAGATTATGCACGTTCACTGTTGTTCTTTTCAGCTCTGTCGCACTGGCCATGAAAGTCCTATAAAACATGGAAAGAAAAACACCCATTTTGGATTCATGGTAAATTTTCATTCAGGCTAGTTTAGCCAGCACAAGAAGACTGTAATTTTCTAAATTCTTAACTATCCAGAAACACTATTTTAGTTTGGCAGACCACCCGTCTCCACTGGGAGTGGGAGTAAGTGAGGCATATTACCCCTCATCCACCACACTCAACAGATGGTAAAACATTTGAAGAGTCTGTTCTCAAAGCAACCAACACCATCTCAAGACAACAGTGTGTATCTAAAGACAGTACGTAAACTAAGACAAACTAAGAGTTCTCCAAACAGAAGGTTGCCAGTCTGTCACAATAAAGTCCAGCATGGCACAAGTCTGAAACACAACCAACTCTTCAGTTTCACGAAAAGAAAAGGCACAACTTTATAAAGCATGATCTGATTGTGTAGTAATTAAATGACAGTAATTAAATCGGACCATCTGTATGCTGGATATGGGAAAAGCTTGGAACTAATCCATCAGAAACACTGCAATGTGACTGGAATAAACATTCATTATCAGGAAGTAGCCAGGATAACAAACCTCTCGTGTTTTAATCTGCCTGTGTCACATACACTAGTTACCTTCAATCCACGCAAGTTCTACAAATTCTATCCTATGCAGCCAACTAACTAAAGAAAATCTAAATAAGTTATGATCATAAAGATATGACATACAACATACGACAAGGAGAAAGAATTCAGATAAAGTTCCTTAGATAAGATCCATAAGATTTTGATTTTGTATTTTGATACTGTAATTTGCCATTATAAATTAGACTAAACTAGAAAAAAATCAATAAAAGATGCTGCCTTACTTGCGACTTCCAAAGAAGCATTGCGACTCACAGCCTCTCCCAAATAGTTTCTGGCCACGCAAACATATACACCTTCATCCGGCTTGCTCCTGCGTCCATGGACGATCCTAAGGAAGAAGAGTGATCCTGTAGGCAGCAGCATACGGTGTGAGCGTGGATCTTCACGGTCAGTCTCTACCCTCTCTCCATCTTTATACCACTCAACCATAGGAGTCGGACGACCTTCTGACTTGCAGTTTAGAGTTGCTGGTTCACCTTTTGATACGATCAGGTCAGAAGGATGCTCCATAATTCGTGGTGGTGCATCTTCTAACCTTGGTCGAGATCCTGCAAGAGACAGGAATCAATCAATAACAGATAAGCTACATCATGCTACATAAGCTACATATCTCATGATCAGGATTAGCGGTATCAACTCAGATCCAAAATGTCGACTTTAAATTAGTAGAGGGAGTCGAGTGGAGCTATAATTAGAAATCTATGGTAAATGTTAAAGGAAAAAAAACTCAATCAAACCAGTCAAATAGAGGCAGTAAGCCTACACCAGGCATGTCAGCTCTTTGCAGGTCATTTATGCAAGCTGTGGTTGGCAAGAATAAAAAAATGACTATTTCTGGAAGGGTTTGGCTGAGCAAAACGAAGAAACATTACATATGCATAACTTGTGTTTTTTTTTTTCAGCTCGGTACAAAATGACACGCTCCACATTCAACAGTTAGCATAAACAGAACGGCAATCATTTTACCTCACCGGAGGAAACTACATAGGACAATGTTAGCAGTCTTGTGTTTTAAGTGCTGAATTCATTTCATTTGTTTTTGCTTAGCATGTCTTTGAAAAGATGAAAGAGTAAACAGGCTTGGTAGTATGATTAATTAGGGTTTCAGAAAGTAGTACTTTCTTTTGTCAATTTTAGTGCATGTTTTGGAGAGAACTACTGATAGATAGTAAAAAACCACAGCAATTCCAAACAGGCCAGGTGAATTTCAACTAGAGAAATGTAATAATGAACTAGGAAGCTAAATCATGTGGTGATTGTCAAATTAATAACTGAATTATTCTAGGTTTTAGCACAGACAACACCAATTTGTGGCAGTAATAAAAGAATTATATCAAAATAAAGCTTGTTGATATCTCTGATAATGGTGTATCTGTTCCACTGGACAAATAAGTTTCCTCACCGCTAAATCCTCCAGGGTTGGAAGGGATTATGAACAAAGGCCAAATGCTTTTTAGTTGATATTGAGGATAAAGCAAAATTTGATGATGTCCCATTCAAACCAATTACCTAAAGCAGGAAGGAGGCATATTTTGGATTCACACGAGGACAGATTCAAACCACTTCAGCTTATTTTTATCTTCCAATACCTGTCAGGCTTAGAGGAAAAATAACCCCTGGGCTTCTAACAAATGCAAGATAAAACAAACCATTCCCTTGCTATTTATTTCCTCCCAGTCTTGAATAAAGTGACAAAGTGACTTCAGAGAGCTAGTACATTAGACCAGAAGCCCAACCACTAAGTTGTGTACAGGCCAGTTAACCACTGAATCCCCAAGCCTGTTACCCTTTCTGCTTCTCAAAACAAAAAGCATTTTGGCCCACTGGGTGAAGCGTGCAGAGACCACCAGGGCTTGGCTAATAGCTTTTAGCGAACACATATAGTGTATGGAGCAGACTGCAATTGGCAGGGGGTGGAGGAGGGACTCAGCAGGCATGAAGTTGGAGAGCAGCTTTATAAATATTACAGGCCAAACACATGGACCTGCCACAGAGGAGATATGACATAGTGATCTGTAAAGGGAAAATTCTACTGAGTGTAGAATGATATAAAGAGTCCGCCAAAGCCCATCAGATATTGGAGTGTGATGTTTTCCATAAACAGTATTCACCAACAACAACAACAGTGAATTCTACATAAGGTTCCAGGCCACTCCCAGAAATCCTAGGGCTCTTCCTGCTATTTAACTACAAACATAATCAAGTTTGCAAAATACTACTCAGACTGGAACTGGGTTCAATGGTCAGAGGAAACAAAATGCAGCTTTTTGGCAACAACCACTCAAGGTGAGTTTGGTGTAAGAAGAAGTATGACTAGAAAATATCCTGATTGCCTGTGATGGTGTGGGACGTTTTTTCCTGTTAATGCCCTGGGAACCTTGCAAAGATACATGACATCACAAACCCCATTAAATACTAGCAAATAATTTGTAAGTAATCAGTGCTTCCAGCAATATAGTAATCCAAATCATAGGTCCAGATCAACACAAAATGATTTATCATATCCATCTCAGATTCAACCTTGACCTAGGAGTATATAAGAGGGAAAAACAATGCTGGATGATGATTTTGTAAATTTGTAATGCAGCAGAGATTCCGTAAAAAGAAATTGTCTCAAATTTCCTGCTCTGTATTCTCCAACCTTATTACAAGATGTTATAGGAGAATACTTAAGCTTCATTAGCAAATAAGGTTATATAAAATATTTAATTCAGGGCTGCCAGTAATAACATGTGGCTTTGTTAAAACAATTCGTACAGAATTACACAGCTCTTGATTATATATTTTTTTCAAGCTAAGTTTACTTCAATTAAAGGTCAAAGTTAACCATTTTTTTCAGTGTAAGTGTAATTAATTAGTTACTTATTTACTCACTGTCACACCGGCAGACTGCTTGGCGACCCACACCCAACCACTCCCTCGATCACTCTCTCCTTCTTTCGGCTTACACACACCTGGTGTTCATCGTCTCGTCCCTATTTATAGGCTCCTTTACCTTCCCCTCACCACTAAGTCGCTTGGTTCTTTCCTTGTTTCTAAGCACTTCTCCTTGCATTAGAAACACCAGCATTGCTTACCTGGTATCGATCTGTTTACGTGTCCTGCCCTCACCTTTTCTTCTCTCCCTTCTGGCATTATTTTGGTATCCTGTGTAACAACCTGGACTGTTTGATGCTGATTTTTACCAGACATTTGAACAATAAATGCTGACCTGTCCTCTACTGCTGAGTTTGTCTCTGATCACTAGCTGGCATCACACTCACCACTACCAATGGTCTGAAAAATTGTGGTGGAGACTTAACATTTCTAGCTACATTTTAGGGCCATATTTACAGAATTTCACTGTAATTAAAGGGTTATAGCACATAAAATATTCAAGCGAATAAGCAAGCAGGAGCTACAGTACTCTGCTTTTTAACTTATAAAGCCCTTGTGTTTGACCTTGTCTTGAGCAAGTAGTGAATGTGAATGCCACTGAATACAGGGCATTGCCAGCTCCTTTGGTTTTTAGCACTAAGCAGATTTATCTCCTCTTCAGGGGGAGGATGGAGGCCATGGTGGAAAAACATCTCAACAGAACACGACTGCCACAAATCACCATGACTGATACCCCAACCAAAATGTGTCAAAAATAACAAGGACAGCAAAAGGCTTAAAGTGCACTTCAAACAAACACTTTATACTAACAGCGTTTGGTACATTATATGGATTAAACAATAACAACTTTGAAAACGACTTAAAATAATGAATTGCCGACAGTGGATGCGGACTCCTAAACATATGTAAATATGCTGAATATTCTGTGTGAAATGCCTCACCATGACAACCATTCATGAATAGGTCAGAGGTCAATCCAATAATTGTCTTTTCTTTTGAAGCATGTGTAAAGGTCTTGAGGTAAACACATACTGAAGAGACTTAACACTAGTACTAATTAAGATAAAAGATAACGAAGGAAGAAACTGATTCATTTATCAGTTATCACGAGACCGAATCGGTTATAAACTTAGTCTGAGATAGTGTCAGACTTTATGTGAAGATCTTTAAAAGACCAGAATCATTTTTTTCAACACCACCTTCAAAACTGTTTTAAAAAGCCTTGATCTGTGACATAACAGCTTGATCACAGCTGAAGCATTTGTGCAACAGTTATGGGGGAAAAACGCAACATTTTATTCTACTGTATGAGAAGAAGACAAGTTAACCTTTTAATAATATAACACCAAAGCCATATACTTATGGTTTACTTTGTCTCATGTGTAATACTTTAATTAGGCAACCCCCAAACAAACCTCAGTTTCTTGTTTTACAATCTCCCTCCTCCTGTATTTTTTCTGGGGTCTTGGAATTGATTTGCAAATCTTCATTCATTTCCCTGTGTTCAATTAGGATGTGGGGGTGCCTCCACGAACACCCTTTCTCCAATATTCTTTTCTTTGCATCCAGGCACAATAAAGGGTCACTTGCATGACAATACAAACCCGAGGCCATAAAGCCATGTCCTCTTACCAAGGGGAAGGAGAGAAGATGAAATGCACCAGTCACATGGCCCAAAGGAAATTACAATGCAAAAGCTCTGTTTTCCTCAGAGACAAACAGCTCTTCTGCCTGAGCCTGCAGAACTGAGGATGGATTAATTAAACTGGCAGGCAAGAAATCCGGTGACAACTTTTAAAATAAAAAAAAAAACTTCAACACTTTAAGGACCTGGATTTTATGTGGAGAAGTTTTCATGACTTATGACTAATATAGAAGCTGAAATTGAGGTGTATTTGAAAACAGATTTTAAGAGTTCTTGTTCCAATAGGAAGAAACAGCTCAGTGTCATGTGTCCTTGCTGAAATAAAAATGCTGGGCTGCAATGGGTTCAGAGGCTGCGTGTTATACGTGCTTTGATGTAGTTCAAAGGAAAGAAATAACCCTTACATGTTAGGAAGGTTTTATTTGTCAGGAATTTAAAAATGCAAAATTCACTTCTGACATTTTGAAGATATCATAAGTGCAAAGACTTACTAAAATATTTACATCATAATGTTGATGAATTATTGCACAAAGCTTTGAGAATGTCTTGGGATAAGAGCTACTTCAATATGAGAACATTATTGATGAACACCAGAGAACAGTTTAAGAATTAGAATAACAAACTAAACACTGAACACATCCCATGGGTTCAGTCGAGTTTCTAAAAACATCAATCTTTCAACATAAGTTCATCATTAAGCTGCTCACTGCATTGGCACCTCAGCAATATCACCAAAATAAATCCTAAAACCTAACCCAGCGGGTATTAGTAAGGCTCAGAAAGGGCTCAGAAAGAGTTATTGATTTTTGTGTGGAGCCTTAAGACAGTAAGACATTAAGAAAGGTAGAGTAGTCCTGTATTGCTACTCTCAGTGGTACATCGCAGAAAATAGTACTGTAGCCTGAACAGCCTCTGGGTTCCTGTAGTCCTGTGACTCAGAGATGATATACAGAATGAAAACGCTGAAAGGTTGCACCTTAACCCTTCTGGGGTTTGCTGATAGTTACAAAATTGAGGTTGTTTTGTGCAGGTTTGCAATGTCCTGCACTGATCCTCCACTTCACCTCTGCACAGTCTTCTTCTACCCTTGTGTAACTAAGTTTGTATAACCAGATACATCTGGAATTTATGTTGCTGGTATATCACACAACTAAAGAGGTGGTCTTTTTCGGTGGATTTGCAGGAAGAGAAGTGGGCTATGAATTCTAAATTGTGCGTAAGTGGAGGCAGTAGGGACCTAAAGCAGCAGCCCTACCAAGTGGCCTCTAAAACATATCTCTCCAGTGATTTGGCTATGGCTACTTACATTAGACTGGAGTTGTCATCATACCCCAGTTGACAGAGATAACATCAGTTTCTTGGTCATTCCAGTGGTGGCGAACATTCTGCCGGATTTGCTCACACTGCATCCTGCCAGTATATTTCCTGCCTGGCTCAAGTTCCCATATGTTAAATACTGGGATGATGTGTAGGTGGTGTTAAGTCTCTATGAGTTATTCCAAGCTAGAAGATTTCACGCAATATTGACGATAACTGTATGGTGTTTTTGGCAAAGGTGGTTTCATGGATTCTTAGATGTTTTGTGCTAAGCACAGAAGTGAGTTTCTTGATGCTGGACTGACATCTAAAGTGTTCCATCAAAATCTGTTTCCTCTCTTCCTCTCTCCATCCTGGGGGCTTTATGTTTCAGGTAAAACCAGTCAACAGGAAGAGAGCAACTTTGAAGTCCTTTCCAGAACTCTCCACAAAACAATTGTGCTGCTTTCAAATTCATATAATCCTAAACAGCATGCTCCTGCATTGGAAATCGTAATGTACTATTTGCAAACCAAATTTAAGTAGAAGAAAAATAGTAGTCAGAGGAAAATGTTGCAAGCAGGAAGCAAACAGTGCCAATGCACATTTTAATTCAGGCAAGTAATCATTAGTATCTGCATATTCAATTGGCCTGCACTGCACATATCATCATTAACATTCCACTTCATCATTTCATCCTCATTGCTTCAGGAGATAACAGATCACAACCAGGACATTTTCTGTTTCCCTGGTGGTGGATGATTGCTACAGGAAATGGTTGCAATGAAGGTCCAGGAAAACCCCTAAGCTAAAAAAATAACTTTACAACTACACGTTGCTAGAAGATAAGGGTTCCTATTTGGCTAAAAACGACTATTATAATGTGCATTTATCTACTGCATTATACTTTAGATATTGAATTAGGTCTGAATTAGGAATCCATACTTAAGAGGTTTAATAGCTTTTACATTTCACTTTCATCCTGTAAAGGCAGCTACTTTAAGAATATAGATGAAAAAGAAATTGTGGTCACTTTGTTAAGTTAAGTTTCTGAAAGATACATAAAAGCAATGTATATTAACAGTAAGTAAAACTAAGAACAGTCCTGCAGTTTAGTGGCACCCATTCCAGAGCACACTTTCAGCTGCCCTCCCTCAACCCTGACCAGGAAAAAGCATGGGGAAAATAAAAATAAAAAATAAACCACTAGATTTAAATCCTATACTATGCTTAATTCTTAAACAGGCAGCCTTACAGTTTGAGTCAAAAGTCACAGGACACCCTTTTTATTTGAAGGAAGAAAAGAACAAATGACATATCTGAAGTAATGAAGTAAGGAACATGACCCCCATCTTGAAAGCTGCCATATTGGATCAATGGCAGGTTTTTCAGATGGGAAAGTGGTTATTTAGCATATCAAAAAAGACCAACATTATCTTGATTGCCGCAATCTGATATCAGGTTCAACAGTTACCAACATGGAAAGTTTAAAACCTTTGTTGTTCGTCACAGTGAACTGAAGGTGTAATTGACCATTTTGATGTCTGGGGATGATAGCTGCTGTATCATAGCCGTGGACTTCAACAACAGACACCCAGAAAGACCACCAATTTCACACAGCACTGTTGCATCCCTCATAGCTAATTTCAGAGAAAATGGGATCTACTTGGTGTAGTAATGGGTTACTATGACGACGGCTGAGCAGTGATTCAAGCTACTGGGGAAAAAACGTTGTTCTGTTGTTTTGGTTAGCCTGCTGGACAAGTAGCTGGACTGTGAAATGGCTAGCGGAGAGAGCAAGACTGAGCTGGAACAACCAAAATCACCCTCGCATCCATATCCTGTGTGGGAATATTTTGGTTTTCCAGTCAGTTACAACAATGACGGGCGAAGAATGGTGGACAAAACGGTAACTATGTAAACTTTGCTCAACGTGAGTATCAAACATCGGTGCTAATACTTCCAATATGCAAACTCATTTGCGGAGACACCATCCAAAGGTGTCACTTACCGGAGCAAAAAGAAAACACGAGTCACAGCATTTAAGCAGCCGCTAAGTACCGATAGTGAACGAGCAAAGCAAATTACTCACGCCATAGGGAAGTTTAAAGCTTCGGATTTGCAGCCCTACTCTGTTGTAGACGATCCTGGATTCCTTAATTTGCTGGTAAATGAGCCTCGTTATAAAATTCCATCTCGCACTTATTTTTTATGAAAACTTCCAGTACCAGTCATCCTTTCCAAAAATGGAGTTTGTATATGCCTCTGTGAATCAATCTCTATATCAAAAATATAAAATAGAAATTAAAATAATTTTCTTTCTCCATGTTGTATCAAAAAATGTATCGTATCGTGGAGCAAAAACAGCAATACGTATCATATTGTGAAATTTGTGTATCGTTTGTGTATATATATATATATACAGTGCATCCGGAAAGTATTCACAGCGCTTCACTTTTTCCACATTTAGTTACGTTACAGCCTTATTCCAAA
>JAUZSU010172387.1:0-13070 GCA_034780255.1 Parotocinclus maculicauda | reverse complement strand
ACAGAAAGGACCCAGGTCTCTCCACCCTGGGATTGAACCCGGGACCTTCTTATTGTGAGGCAGCGGTGCTACCCAACCGAGTCACCGTGCTGCCCCAATCCCAGACTGAAGCAGGTCTGGGTCCTTTCTGTGTGGAGTCTGCATGTCCTCCCCATGTCTGCGTGGGTTTACTTTGGGTACTCCGGTTTCCTCCCACAGTCCAAAGACATGCTGGAAGTTAATTGGTGTTTCTAAAAGTGGCCCTTAGTGTGTGACTATGTGTGTGACTATGTCCACTACGATGGATTGGCAACTCATTTAGGGTCGTTCCTGCCATTGTGCCCAGAGTCGCCGGGTGAGCACCGGCTGGTCGGTGACCCCGTGTGGATTAAGCAAAAGATAATGATTGGATGGAATTAATAAGATAATGGTTATTGTGTGTGGTTTGCTTTGATTAAAAACAGCATATTTCACCTTCCATAACCAGTTTGTAAAGTTTGTGCTAGTAGTTACATATCCTGTTACATATCTTAACACCAGGTGAAAATTATTCAATCAAACATAGTTTTTGAGGCTTAGAAATATAAGATTGTGGGAACCAACACACTGGATTAAATAACATTTGTTTAGACTTTTAATTTGTTCATATCTGTTAAGCTCTGTGTGTATTTCGAGAAAATTGCTTTGTGCAGAAAGTGGCTTATAATGTATTATAAAGTCTAAAGGTTTTTGCCACACCGCTGTACTGCAGGTCTTTGTTGTTTTTTTGGCACTGATACTCACCTAGTAATGAGGATTTCCTTTCACAAATAATATACTGTAATTAATTACATATGTAAACCATTTTGCATTGTATTTTCCTGTGTCTAATTGGAATCTACTCTACATGTACTTCAGTACATTTCTCTCAGAACACTTTATTACTCTTAAGCATTTCAATGAGTACATATAATATATTAAAAAAAACAATAACACTTATGCTTGGGTAACATGTCGTGCTGCTCTACCCACCTCACCGCAAAGATTATCAAACGAATGTATGGGTAAAGGAAGCAGCTTTTGAAGGAATGAGTTCATGTTTGTGTGTAATGTTGTTACCTGGTCCCACTGTGGTGTCAGGGAATAAGAGGAGAGACAAGTCTGAGCTCTTCTGTCAAAAATTTCAAAGCCATCAACCTCAACACACACATAAACACCTGAAATAATGTGCGCACACACACACACACACACACACACACACACACACACAGTTAAAGTCTTGAATTGAGTATGCAAACAATAAAAAATAGTAATGAATGAGCAAGAACTTGATGGAAACTGTGGTTATGGGTTTTTTTTTTCAAATGCATTTGAGAAGGAAGTGCTATGTGAAATCATCCTGTGCAACTGGCTGCTGCTGACATTAACCCGAGCTGAAAACCTGTTCAGAAGAATTAATGAAGGAGCAGTAACATAGCTCAGAACAAAGTGCCAGTGATTGGAGGGAGAACAGATGCACTGGTTTGGCGTATGTGAGAGACGTGACTTACTGGCAGGTAGCTGTAGACCACAGGCCGAATGCACTATAACACACAGACTTCCACACATGCTGTTCTCCTCGTCATCTGTACAACATGGGGGAGGGTGCACACTTTCAGAACAATTAAGTCCAAATGTAAACCACCATGTACATTCTTTAGAGTTTCCATATTAACATTACTGCATGCAATAACTGTCTCCATGATTAAGTTTTACATTTATTTAGTATAGAATGTTGTGCCTATGTTTGATCAGTTCTTTGTTTATGCCGCTCATATAAACTGGAACTACAAGAGAACAAGTCAAAATATCAAATGGTATGAATTGTGCCTCAGTTCCTCCCGCTTCCCAATTGTTATGGTACTTTCTGTAATTGTAAAAACCCCAAAGTTTGTTGTTTGGTAAATGTTGCTTACATGTACTTTTACTTTTATTTCAGTACAAACAGTATTAACCCAAGCTATTTCATCTTTAATGTTTCTGGTCAACTTCACTTCAGTTGGTAATAAACATCCATTTCTGCAACACATTCCAAAAACTGTTAGGACGAGGCAATTTAGAGCTAGTACAAAACAATGATTTTATTTCGATCAGGCTATCTTGACATTTGATTATAATCATGATCTGGTACAAATAAATCCATGAAAAGAGCGAAAATGGGCAGAGGATCTTTAGTTTGTGAACAAATGTGTTAGAAAATGATTAAAATGTTCCTTAAAGAAAGATTGGAAGGGATTTAAATATATCTTCCTCTACAACGAGTGCATTATATCATTAAACAAAAAGGAATTTCAGAGTGTAAAGAGGAAGAGTTACATTCGCAAATACCACTTAAAACTTCAGGGTACAAACAAGAAGCTTCGTGTTAACCATATCCAAAAGCGGAAACGTGAAAACGTGCAACGTGATCAGATGAATGTTTTCCAGATCATTTTTGGAAGAAATGGGCCGAAGGAAAAAAGGATCATCCATACTGGTGGTTATCAGAAACAAGTCCAAAAGCCAGAGTCTGTCATGGTATGGGGTTATGTTAGGGCAGGACAGGATTATAGATCAACACACATGGCCTTCCTATTTTTCAGGGAACGTTCATGCATTGTTTCAACAAATCAACGCAAAACAAGCTAAATCAGAATAAAGTGGGACTAAAATACACTGCTCACAAAAAATAGGAGATATTTCAAAAATAAATGTATGACATTTTTCATTTAATATTTTAAAATTAAACTCATTTTTTGTGAGCAGTGTATGTAAATCCTTTCCAAACTTTCTTTGAGAAACATTAATTTAAACAATAAAATTTTTTTAAACACATTTCACACACACAATCACCAAATCATGATTATAATCACCTGTCTGAAATCACATAGTTTTTCCAGATCTGTATAGCAGGAATGGATGTTTGTTTAAAAAAGAAATTATGTTGACCAGAATTAAAACCTTAAATATATTGGGTTTATACTGTCTGCTATGAAATGAAAGTCAAAGTAAATGAGAGGAAAACTGTGTGGTTATTTTTGTTGGTTTTTTTTCTTTTTTTAACATGTCAATATTCAGATTTTATACCTCCGACTGATGTGGGTTTGTAGAAATGTGTATGTAAATGTGTGTGGAGATGTGGAGTGTATATGAATGGGTACTGACCAGGCTGAAGGCAGCAGAGGGGTGCTTCTTGGGTCATTCGTAGTTTGACACAAGAGTTGGTGAGAGAGAGCAAGTCAGGTGCCACTGTCTGTTGATCTGAGAATCATATATGAATCCACACAATATGTAAACGCATTCAGATATAAGAAAGCACACAGGCACTTCGACGTGCTTCACTTACTCTCTGATTTGAGTTTATTAATTGCTTCTTTCCATTCGTCGAGCTCATACAGAGAAGGTAAGTGAACGGTGTGACTCTGGAATGAGAGAAAAAACAGATTACTGATATTGTGCTCGGTTAGAAGAACTCATGATTTGTTTCTATGCATTTTCCGCTTGTATATGGCTGAGGGTGTATGGGTGTATGGGTGTAGGTGTAAGTTCTCACTTTGCCGCTGGTGCTGTGAAGCTCTAAGATATACGACGGTTTGTATTTGAGCAGCCAAAGTTCACATGCTTTGAGCTTCCTTATATAGCGGTCACTGGCACGAGAAACAGACCCTTTTTGCTCTCTCTGTAACACACACACACACACACACACTAAGAATCACAAACCCACAAACTTAACATACAGCATTTAAATGTCAACTTAAAATTATAACCACAAACAGAGCTAACAAGATACATGCAGTGCAACATCCCTTCTGCTACGACCACATTAGTCCCCGACGCTTGCCTGCTGGGTCCACTCAGATTCACCCAATTTATTCACTATTACCTGAAATCATACATTAAACTTTTCTGACAACATAATAACAATCGGCCTGATCATCAACAATGATGCAGTCCAATAGGAAAATATAATTGGTATTTAAATGGTATTCTGTTGTATGATATTGTTTCCTAGAAATATTTTAGCTATATGGTACGAGATGTGGTGGTTGGTGTTAGGACCCAAGGATGCGGGATAGACGGAATCCCACGACGTATAATAATAATGGGAAAATAATATGGAAAAACTGAAAGGGGACTAAGAGCGGAGCGGAAGGCTCCTGAACACAAAAAAACAAAAGGATGAAATGGCGCGCCACTTGTGCCACCCCGAGTGGGACCTAACGCGCGAACTGATCACGAGAGGGCGCCATATCGCCAACGGGGCAAACGTGCAGAAAGCACGATTTGGGACGTCTCCCAAGTAGTGAGGCACGGAGGTAGTCCGAACGCCAGAGGGCGAAGGTGAGCTCAAACGTGCATGTAGCGTGAGAAAGCCATGCCGGGGCACTCTAGCCGGGGCGTGTCTCATTTCGAGAAGGCAGCCGAGTGAGGTTCAAAAGAGCACAAAAGGCGCCGAAGCGCCAGGGGGAGAGCGTGAGCTCGGGTGCACGTGTGGCGCGAGTAAGCCAAGATGGGGCGTGTCCCATTCAGGACGAGCAGCCGGCTGGAGTGAGGCTCGTTGGGTGCCGACAACGGAGGAGTGTGAACTCAGATGTGCGAGGAGCACACGAGCACGGGACGGGAGACCCTCAAAGTGCCCCTAAAAATACTAAATACCTCGGGGGTTCCGCCCGTACGCGTCCATCGGCACTAAAAGCCCCCGGAACGTAACCACTATCCCTAAAGGTGCGCGTAAGGGCACGAGCGCGCTGGTGGTCGGGCGCGTGTACCGAATGAAGACGACCTGGCACCGAACAACGCTAAAACCCAAACCTAAATAGCAGGAGAAGCAGCTGTTTAAAATCAGATCGTAATTTGGATCCTGGATATAAACCGCCTCACCAATAGCTCTGTAATGGCGACCGGCGAGGATGGCCGAAAGGTAGGAACCCTAACACATTACCTAAAATTTCCCTAAAGGAGCTAGAGCCACCACTGAACCCAGGGTCTCAGGAACTGCTGTGTCCTGCAGCTGGCTTTTACTTCCAGCCACATGAGCTACGTTCCAGAATTAAGCTTGATCATGTTGAGTTCAAATTGGTTCCACGTTGGCTTCAAACTCCAAATAAACGTGTTGTTCTTGATTTACTTATTTTTTATGTTTAACCAGGGTCCGGAGATGACGTAATATGTTTTGCTCTACATTTAAAGTCCTTTATGACCATCCACACAGAGTGAGTCAACAACTGACTTTTTTTCCAGTTGCCCATCACTGAGTCTCTGATATCTCCAAGTTTGTTAAAAGTGTTGGTGACATTTACTGTAATGATTTATTGTGGTTTTCATAATGACAACCCTGTGATCAAAAAAGATAAGAGGAATCTTTGTGAAGGAAGCAGATTGAAATAGAACCTTAATTTGTATGGAAAAAAACTTCACAAAAGTTGTAGAGTGCCTATAGAAAATCACCATACCTTTCTGAGATGATCTTTAATGTCAATGTAATTAACGTTTATTGTAAATAATATTTACATTTAAGTATCAAGGAAAATAGCCAACAGAACTAAAAGAACTGAAATAACACTGTTGGATTTAATACTTTCTTTTAAAGTCACTTTTTTGTTTCATTAGAGTACAAGCTTTGCTCAAATTGACTGTGAAATATTTTTTTCAGAATTGGATTTTATCTTCAAATAAGCCTATCTGACCAGTGAGTTTGGCATTTCCCTAAGGATTTGGCTGCCCTGGCACACTGTGCGGCCAACATAAGAAATAACTGATCTGCTTTGGTAAACGGATGTCGTTGCAGGATTTGAGGATTATTTTCAAACTCATTAAGCAGAAAATGAAAAACATTTTACCGATTTTTTTTGTACGATATTATTTTCATTTGTTTTTCTGAAAGTTGAAAGTCATAAAATGGCTAAAAGTCATGCCTAAGTAAATGTGGCAAATGTTCTGTAAATGTAAATGTCAATTTTATTTATAAAGCACATTTTAAAACAACAAATGTTGACCAAAGTGCTGTCCAGTAATGAATAGGCAGGACATGCAAACAAACAAACAACCACAGCATTAACTCTCAACTACATTACAAGCCAAAGTATAAAGATGAGATTTCAGACGAAATTTAAAAACTAGCAGTGTAGGGGCTAGCCTAACTTGTAGTGGCAACTCATTCCATAGTTTAGGGGCTGTAACTGAAAAGGCATGATCACCCCTGTGCTTCAGCCTGGATTTAGGCCACACTTTTTTCATTTCACTTCACCTACCATTAATATGCTTGGATGTAGCACTCTGAACAACCAGCTTCTTTAGCAATGGCATTTTGGGGCTTACCCTTCATGTGGAGTGTGTCAAGGACTGCCTTCTGTACATCTGTGAATTCTGCAATATTGGTCTACTGAACCGTTTTTAAATGCTTAGGAAACCTTTGCAGGTGTTTTGTGTTGATATTAAAATTCTGTTTGGGTATACATCTACATACACACAAGACTAGCTGTAGTGTGTTTATATTGGCGTGCCCTGGTAACCTAATTTTGACTGAGAAATTGTTACGGGTGAGGGCCTTCACAGGGGGTTTGTATGTGTTTAATGGCGTGTGTGTGTAACAGGAGGAGGAGACGAGAAGGGCTGAAGAGGAAAAAGCTGCTCAACAAAAGTGTGCCGCTGCTGCTTCAACAATGACTTTACAAGTATAAATAATTTTTTTGTTGGTGCATTCCACTTGAATATCAGCTAGGTTTTAATACTGACACTTTACTTTCATAGACCTCTACTAAGAACATGCCAATCAGCAAAGCTCTTAATGCCACAGTTACACACTGTCCTGCTCTTAATGTTACTGTTGATATTGAGGTACCAATCTTTCTTTTTGCCGTAACATTTAGCTCCTTTACAGTTACTGGTGATATTAACTGATGTTTCCTTTAGCACTCCATCATGAAGACTCCTGTGAGCAAAGGAGCAGCCCATAACATGACGATCGACAAAGGAACTGGTCTCAATGTCACTGTAGATGTAGAGGCAAGTTTAATCTTCAAATTATTATTACTTTTTTATTAATTGGACAGAGATGTTGAGTAGTGACAGTTTGTTCATGAGGCGGTTTAGTATGTCCTGATTATATTGTTACTGTTTAAAGCATTAAGCAGTTTGGAGTAAAAAAAAATGTAGTAATTGCATTTGCTGATGCATGGCATCTCTACTAGCACTTACTGGCATAAATTATAAATGGCTAACATAAAATTCAAACAGTTAATATGTCAGCCAAATGACTGTCAATCATGCCTTAATGTACAAGAGTTGGGGTTGTGCCTTTTTGATGGGAATATCAAAGGCAGGTCCTGAATTAATATTAAGATTCAAAACTATAACCAGTGCATCTAGGCTCTTTGTGCTTTTTTTTTTTTTAATGGATGGGGTTAATTTTCTTTTTAGTACATTTACATTACATTTACATTTTCTGCGTTTAGCAGATGCCCTTATCCAGAGTGACTTACAACTCATACGGTCTTGCAATCCTGTGTCAGCACAGTCCCAGTAGTAGAGTACTTAAAGGGCATCACGTCAGAGTATTACTTTACTTGTTTGTCTGTACAAGAGATCTCTCTGCAATAAATACTCTGCTTATTTTCTAAATACAGCAGTCACCTCAGTCATACCAGATTACACCTAAAGGCAAAAAGGTTGAGGTTTTGGTTAATCCAGAAAACTATGGGATGGACCAGAACAGTGACGACTCCACAGATGATGAGTCTGCACCAAGAAAACCCATTCCTTCGTGGGCTGAGGGTAAGAAATAAGAGTTGCTCTATGCAGTGGCACTTGTGAACTTGATTTTCTTTTTTAATTTATTAAGTATGTTCTGTTCACAGGTAAGCTGCTTCAGCAGGCTATTATGAAGCAGTATTATGATCCTCAGGATCTGGACTCCTACTTTGGTGCTGTTGAACAGCCCAGACTGGAAAAGATATTTCAAAGGAGCAAACCACGCTTCTTCAAACGTACAAGTTCTGCTGTCTGGCACTCCCCTCCACGCATGGGTGCCATGCCCAATTAGTTGGGAAATGTGTGTCTTGGCTTGCTGTGTGTGTTGTCATTTTATTTGTATACCTTTTTAGATTTGTTCTTTATACACTTATGGGTTTCAAGTAAATAAAGTGCTATAAAATGTATATGACGTTAGAGTAATACAAAACGTACTGTAATCTTTCAGGGATTTGGAGGTGCATTATTTCCCCCTTTGTTTTTTTGTTTGTCAGTATTTCTTAACTGTTAGACCTATTAAGGTTTCACATCTACAACTGGTATCTGGACCTCTCACGGGTGCTGATATTGTCACAGGATCTTTTTTGTACACAATTCTTTCCTTAAATGTCTTTTCCAACCATTACTCTAAAACAATTATCAAACATGCACTATATGGCTAAAAGTATGTCTTTACTAATGGTAGCAGGAGTATGGGTTGTACTGAAGATTTCAGTAGCTCTTGGTATGACTGTCTTAGGTGTCCTCTTGTCCAACATGTCCTTTCAATTTCCTTGCCCTGCCCTAATAAAAAACTTCTATAATGTTCTACTTTTATGTAGAGCTTGGCTAATTTACACACAACCCAGATTTTTTTTTTAAATACACATTTAAGATTTACCGGAATTACAATAGTTTGAGAGGGTTTATTGGCCAAAGTCACAGGCCTTACATGTATCATGATTAAACATGTCACACGAAAGATGGTGTCCTGCATATCATCAAGCAGCCAATCCTGGAAAGGTTTATTATTTTTTATTTTATTTTTTATTTTTTGTCCCCCCCCCCCCAGTTTTCACAAACCTAAAAAGATTTTGGTGATATTCTACTGCTACTATTATTCCCACTTTTGGGTGCAGCAAGGATTTATAGACTGAGTGGCAGTTAACTTATGGAAATATAATGCGCTATATTTATATTAAAAAAAAAAATATATATATATATATTTATACACACACGTGTGTGTGTGTGTGTGTGTGTATAATATTTATATTTTCATATTTATTTATATATAAATATTTAACACCTTATTTCTATTAAAACTATAGGTAGGATAGATTATTAGACTAAATTCCCTTATCAGAATTGCCCTCCTCTATTATTATAGGTACAAAATTAAGCCACAAATTGCCAAAATATAAACAGCACATTATTCCTACCAGGGAAAATGGCACACTGGACCACTGCTACATAATTCTTAGACTTGTATCAATCTGTTCCTTGGGCAGCTTTGGGGTATTCTGATCACCACCTGGATCATCTTATTCCTACCCACAAACAGAATCTAAAAACTGCAAAGCAGGGTGTCAAAACTGTAAAGGAATGGACCAGAGGCAAATGAACTGCAGACCTGTTTTCACTGCACTGATCAGAGTGTCTTTTGAAGCTGCTACTGGTAATCTGAATGAACTGACACTGGGACATTTTCCATCAGCTTTTGTGAAGATGTGTGTGCGCCAACCAAGACCTTCTGCACAAATAGCCATGATTCACTGCCAAGTTAAGACAGCTTCGTCAGGCCAAGGAGGATGCTTCCAGAAGTGGTGACACTGACCTGTACGAGAAGGCCAGGAACATGTTGACAAAAGAGATTAGACAAGCGTAAAGATGGTACACGGACAAAATGAAAAACAGGTTCTCAGTCAACGACCCTGCATCAGTGTGGAGAGGCAGGACATCACAAATTGTAGGAAACCATACCGATCTATTGAGACAAACACGGACCTGGCTGATGATCTAATTACCTACTATTGTAGATTTGAGAGGGACTTATTCACATCTCCCACTCACTCTAGCCAGATGACAACTGCCCCCTTACAACGCATAGCCACACTGCTACACCAAGTAGCTTACTGTTAATACACGAAGAAAAGGTGAGCCGGCTCTTCAAGAGAAAGAAAATCAGAAAAGCATTAGATGGTGTCTCCCTCTCCTGCCTCAAAACTTGTGCTGACCCATTTACCCATCAATGCACAAATCTTCAACGAATTCTGAAATCTTTAACATCCCACAACGCCTTGCCTGCACAGGGACTTATGCTAGGATCCTGTTTGTTGACTTCAGCTTGGTATTCAACACCATAAAACCTGATATATCCTTTCATCCAAATTCTCCCAGCACACTGCATATCCTGCCATCTGTCAGTAGATCATCAGCTTCCTGACAGACAGAACACAGCAGGTGAGGTTGGGCAGACTCAAAACTTCAGATATACAATCAGTCAGCACTGGAGCGCCACAAGTGTGTCCCCTATCCCCACTGCTCTTCTCCCTTTACACCAACGACTGCACATTGAACGACCCAACTATTAAACTACTTAAGTTTGGCAGATGACAAAACAGTCATTAGACGGTGACGAGTCTGCCTATTTGCGGAAAGTTGAATGGCTGGTGCTTTGCCGCAGACAAAATCTGGAGCAAAATGCGCTTAAGACTGTTGAGATGACCATGGACTTTAGGAAACACCCCTCTTCATTGCTAGCCTTCTTTTCAAGTTCCAGGGGACTACCATCTCTCATGACTTGAAATGGTAGCTCAATATTTAACCTCCATCCTCAAAAAGCATAGCAGAGGATGTACTTTCTGCTCTAAATAAGGAACTATGGTCTACCACAGGAGCCAATGAGGCAGCTGTACTTTGCAATTACTGAACCTGTCTTTTTTATAGCTGATCCAAACCAGATTGTGATAGAAGTGCACAGAATTAACAGACTGCAGAGAATGATCAGAACTGGAGAATTAAATCATTGGTGCTCCTCATACACCCAACCTTCAGGACTCCAACAACCAGGAAACGGGCCGAGACTACAGAAATTGCAGTCATTACAGCCTCCTCACACCCTGGACACAATTTATGTCAGCTTCTTCCTCTAGCAGGCAATTTTGAACACTGTACACAAACACTACCAGACATTTAAGCACCTTCTTTTCTCAGGCAATCACACTCATTAATAGCTGATCAATAACACTATGCTGTACATCCATAGATCATTGAGCAATGTTGCACTTTACTGTTGTTGCACTACAATGCGCACTGCACCTTATTGTATATTATGTAGTCTTAAATTATATGTATCTGCATATCTGTACTAGAGAGACACCATCAACTGGAATCAAATTCCTTGTGTGTGGAAACATTGGCCAAATAAATTTGATTCTGTTTCTGATGGATGATGCTTTCTCTATATTATGCCACCTTTTTGAACAACAGAGTTATTATAGGTTAGTGTTTGTGAAACTGCACTGCTCCCAAAGATTAGGGGATATTTCACAATGAATACGAAATGATAAGAAAGAAGCATTTAATGCACTATATAACAGGTGACAACCCTCCCTGAGCTGAAAGTTGCCCTGGAACAAGAGTAGCAGAGAGTCCCACAATAACTGCTGGACAGTCTGATCCTGTTCATGCCCCTTCCCTCTTAGTGTGCTCTGTGTGGTTCTAGGGGTTAAGGTACTGAATTGTAAGAATATATCATTTGTAAGTCGCTGTGGATAAGGGTGTCTGCTAAATGCCATAATTGTATCCATCCATCCATTATATTCCACTTAACCCACACAGGGTCATGGGCTAGCTGGTGCCCACCTGGCAACTCTGGACTGTGGGAGGGAATCGAAGTACCCAGAGTAAACCCACGCAGAGGACATGGAGACTCCGTCCAGCAGTCTCAGGAAATCATGCTAGCTCACCAATATGCAGTTTGCTTAGGTTTAATTCCTAATGTGTTTATTGCATATCAGAACAAGTTATTTATCATCTTATCAACTGTTCTAATTGTTTTTGGAAGCACCCAGAAAAAAATGTAATGTGAGATTTCATAGTAAAACTTTGACCACAAGTTTCACTGTTCTGTTATAATTTTTAGAACGCAGAGCTTTAATGTTAACCTTTCTGATTTGCTGTTTGATACCTGAAATCACGGAGTTCAGATTGGGATTTTAGACGTTTAAAATTAATTAGTCCTTAACCAATTGTACTCCGTGCTTGACGCTTGAACCCAAAAACTAAATGTCAGGATAGCTTTTGTGAATTAGTTATGGTCTTTTTAACATTTTACTTCCCACTTAAAGAAAGATTAGTAATAGATTTATAGATCCAGTAAACAGTTCCCCTGCTACCTAACTTCTACACTGCTTTTAATAGTGAACCAGGGATGACAATTATTCTGTTTTATTTTGTTTTATGTAATCCTTTATAACCAACATCCTCGAATTTGCTCGAACTTGAACCGATTCACAGTTCTTTTGAGTCGACTCCTGAGTTCCAGGTCCAGTTTGGCTTGGAGTGCTGTTTTTGTCGTTCAGTTAACAAGCGCAACGGCCCCTTCGAGGATATTTTTTTACACAGCGGTAAGTAACGTTACCTAAACTTATGGCTAATAAATAAACCTTGTAAATGAGTATGAGGTATTTTTAAATATCCAGTCATCGAACGAATCCTTTGTTAATGCGGGCTTTAACGTTAGCCTTAAGCCGCTATTCGCCTTATAATGAACAAGGCTAGCTAGCTGGTTAATACGCAGTTGCATTACGTTTAATCCCTGGTTGCTATATTTGTAATACGAAGGAGCTATTTCTGTTATTCATATTTAGAGTTACATGGTTACCATATAAATAAATGCATGTTTTTGACCTGTTGACGTGTATCAAATTATTAGATCATCTAACCAAGAGGCTAAGTTAGGTCATAAAGTAAATTAGATATTCTCTTGTTTCTTTGACCTACATACACTCACGGATCCTGTGAGCACTAAGGAAGGATAAGAGGATGACTAACAAACTGGGGAGAAACAGCTACTGTCTCCGACTTGCTCTCTGGCAACACCAGGGTGCAACAATATGATAGCTGTATCTAAGGGTGTATTCACAGTGGCGTTGGTGACGTTCTTGATTTCGAATTAAACTGTGTAAACAAAATTCACACGAATAAGGCCATGTGCTGATTAGAGAGCTATTATGACGTTTTGCACCATACTCATTTATTCATTCAAATGGGATGCCTTAATACACAAATTAGGGGATATTTTAAAATGAATAGGAAGAGGATTCCACAAAAACTGCTGGACAATCTGATCCTGTTTATGCCCC
>JAUZSU010172377.1:0-13071 GCA_034780255.1 Parotocinclus maculicauda | reverse complement strand
ATTTGGAATGAGGCTGTAACGTAACAAAATGTGGAAAAAGTGAAGCGCTGTGAATACTTTCCGGATGCACTGTACACTATCACTTTATTAAGTACACCTGCTTGTTTTTACACACATTGAACTTTTTCAATTGTCTGACTAGGATATACCGATAGCTGGGTACTCAGGTGGCACAGCAGTCCACTACACTAGCAGGGACCTGAGTTAATCAAGCATCGCACCTAGGCATGATTTGCTGTGTCTGAAATGCCGATCATTTTCTGTTGCAACAACAGCAACCAATACCTAGCCCTACAATGGGCTAAAGTCTAGTGCAAAGCAAACTTAAATGTGCACTCTGTATTTTCTGGGGAGAAATGCCATGTCCAGGAACAAGAAAATGCAGACTTAGTAGGCGAAAAAATACAGTTAGTCCTTAGCAGGACTTTAGAGTATTAGAAATTGTTACCAATCATAAGAGGTTTACCTGTAATCATTTGTAATGTTGTGATTAGACATCTTTACCCATTATCTTGCATATTTAATTTAAAAAAATGACCAAAATCAGAAATAAATACATTAGATTGTGCACAGTATCAGTCTGTTGAAGTAATATGTTTTCTGTCATTAAAATCTGCAAAGCAATTACAGTACTAATGATTCCAATTAGTGATAGAGGCACTGTTTATAAAGAAATTAATGAAAAAAACAGTCTCAATGACACTTAGGTCCTTGAACTGTCATCATTCTGAAAGTGATTGAGTGTTTACCTATAAAATATTCCAAAATGCAAATATGGAGTTAATGCTCATGAATCTTCTTCTGTGGCACTCTTGTCCTTTGACAAAGGGCTGATAATAACATATATTACATTGCTATGTCATTCTGTCATGTATTTCCAACTGTTTATAGTCTCAATGTACATCAGAGCATTTAAAGTACAAGGAGCCCTTGAAAATGATAATAAATATCAGATATCATCCACATGCCAGCCAGATTTATGTTTGTCACCTGGAATATTTAAGGTGGCACGGCACAACAGATAACATAAATTGTTTAAGCTAGCAAATGAGAGGCATAATAAGAGTCTCAATGATAAAGATGCTTGTACTCTGTGCACTGTGGTACAGTAATTCACTTCCTATCTCTTCAATGAAAAACGCTCCCTTCGATAATGAGTTGACATGATTATAGAGCAATAAAGATGTGCCAGGTTTCCCACCTGAGAGACAGTAAATGGAATACCTCTCTGTAACCACGTCTAATGAAACCGCCTTAATAAACAGGGCACAAAAGCACCTCCACTTTGCCACTATTTTCCTCAGATGGCATCAAATTGATTGCACTGGAAGGTTTAAACTGACACCGCAGGCTCTGATGCAATTAGATTAACACTTTCTTCTGTTTACTTCCCTGGGTATTTGCACTGGTCTGTATTGCATTTATTTGTCTGCAGCTCTGTGGTAAACTATATGAGACAGATTCAGGGTGGTAGCCGGCCTCCCACATGCTTAGGCTGAGCTGGACACCTCCATGAGTACACATGGAATCAATAAAAAGCATTTCTGCTGGGAGTGCATAGCCTATTGGTTGACGGCAATGTCCTAAACTTTAATTCTGGAACTTTGCTAAAGTTCTTCAATCTGTGTAACAAATAAGAGGTATTAAAAATATTCTGAAATGCAGTACATACAGTGAAATCTTATGTGCTTTCTATATTCTGACAGCTTTACTTCTGTGCAAGAGTAAAAAAAAATTAACTACTGTCATATATCTTGACATTTCTGCCATATCCTTTTAAAAGTGCATGAATTCTCTTTTCCAAGGATTATGTTATAGTCCTGCGGTGAGCCTCCTTATGGAAGGAACGACACAGTGCCTGCCATTCTCTTCCAAACCACATGTTGACAAGTCAGCTTAATGTGAAGCAGTATAAACTGTGATTGGGGCTGTCAGTCCTGCTGTTTGTCCAAACTCTCTCCATCTCACGCTCTCCGCTCATCCTCAAAGAGGAATCTCTCCCCTGCTGACTGAACAAACTGCTCCGAGGCTCCAACCCACAGAGCTCCCATTTCTTTTCTTCTGTTTTCCGAGCCCCGGCTTCCCTGACTCGATGCTTATCAGCACCAGGTCCATGCTGAATGAAGTCAAGGGCATACTTAGGAGTACTCAGCTTTTACAACCAGTTGCATGTCATTTTGCTTATCGAACCTGCCATTAAAATAAATGTCTATTATTTCATAATTCTTAGAATCAGAAGGTCATCAGTAAAGGCTTTATCTGAACAGGATAATTAAAACCGCAACTCAAAATTACATTTTTCTTTTACTACTGTAAATGGCAGACTGCCTTGCTGTATGAATATGGCCATATAGACGTGGCTGGAGCTCTGCAATTATAGTGACCTTGATTACACGTTTAATCCTATAATTGTAAATCAAAAGATATCAAATATGTATTAGATCTCAAACAAATTTAAGAATACACAAACTGACTTAATTGAGTATGAAACCTGTTCAATTTAAACTTGTCAAATAAGTTAAAATTTGACAGAAATAGACTTATTATTTTTGCTATTTTTTTAAAGGCACAATCAGTATGCATATCCTTGTTTTATTCGGCACTGATTGCACTTTCCTTCTCTTTTGACGGTAAATGCAAATGTAGGGGAGCTTTAATAATTTTTTGCTCATTGCATATTAGAGTTAAATTTTATGTGACTTTTCTTCCCACATTGATTGATTGGGCAGGTCTCATTTAAAAAGCAAGGGGCAAAGGCTACTGAAAGTACATCTATTACTTAAAAACTGTAATGCCGTTTGAAAGATTGCTCCTCTGTGTTTGTAGAGGAGCACTGAAGTTCAGGATAGATGATGAATTAACTGCTGGGAAAAATTACAGACAGTGCACTGTGGAAAAAAAAAACTTTCAGCATGGAAATGATTGATTGGGAGGTGCAGAGAAAATCGACATTATGGTTTTTATTTATCCTGGACGATAAGCTCTACATGCCCTTCCACAATGCTCTGCTATTTCATATAGGATTGTTTCCCACCATGCTTTGATGACACGTCTGGAATCCAATCACCTAACCCTCAAATTACATGAACAGACTAAGCGCAATCTTTAGTGTTTTAATGGGGCCAGCACCTCTGTCATTTACTTCTCTCTCCCAATCTTTCTCTCACAGTGACTGATACTGCCTGTGTCTGCATAATATAATGATCCAACACCCAGACCTCACCTAAATACCAATCCGAATACAGATCTTATATTGCCTGACAATATTATAAAAGTAAAAGTAGATTTCAGCCCAAAGCTGAACCTCAGTTTTATTGGATTGTCCAGAACTACAATCTGCTTCTATCTTATTCTCATGTATTAGGGGTATACCCTAATGTAACACTAGTTTACTGTAATCAAAGTGTATCCTAATTAGTGCTGTACAATGTACCAAATTATATACATGTATACATGACTGACTAAATGTCATACTGACAAATATTAATAAATACTCTACAAATGGTGTGTTTGTGTTATTAGGTTAAGCAGGTTGTTTAAATAAAAAGATCTATTCCGACTAATCGTCATAATTCATTTACAGGATTTACAAACCTTTTTTCTATACAGTATTTCATATAAATTGGGCTTTCGCTGTTATTCTACAATAAAATGCTCAAATGTGATAATTTGTTTGTTGTATTTCATAACACAGCAAGCCAAAATTATGTTGTCCATTTGGAAGTAATTTTACAGATACAGTAACATTTTATGAGAAAAGCTGTAGTATGTTTTATAATAGTGAAAAAAAGTCAGGATATTTCATAATAATTAGAACGTGAGTTTATGTTTTTTAACAACAGTAAAGTACTAGTACATTTTCATGTAGCAGAGAAAAACCAGTATATTTATTTTATTAGTGAAAAAGGGAGGTTGTTTTGCAACTGTAAACTTTCATAACAGTAAAATAAATTAAAAAAAATAGCTATAATGACAAAGCAAAAGAGTTTCATAACCATTTCTTTTGTAATAGTGAAGTTATGGTATTTCTAACAGTGATAAGGCAGTAAGACTTTATATATAGTAAAATAATGAAATCAGGTTGTTTTATAAATATTTATGTCGCAGTACGTAGCACTGGGGTTTTTATAATAGCTAAACAGTTGCAGGATGTTTTTAGAACAGTGAAAATCAGAATGATGTTTTATAAGAGTGAACAACTGGTAGATTTAGATTCTGTCCTGGAATTCACTGCATGCACACTGAGGTACTCTGTTGTTAAAACAATTAGTGTAATAAGATTCATACTTAGACTGATTGCCTCATTCAGAGTTTTGATCAAATTGATATTACATCATGCCATCAGTAACCCCATTGTTACTTTGATACACAAAAGCTGCCAGTGTTGATGACATTTTGTCAAGTAGTGCTGGATATTTGGGCATGTTCACTGGTAACACGCTACATCTTATATTCTCTTTTTACATCATACCTTCACTTGCTGACTGAACCCCAGCAGCACTTTTATGAGACAAGCATGGAGGTCATGGTGCATTGTGAACATCAGGTTAAATACACAGAATCGTGGACAGAAGAAAGGAAAAATTATTAAAAGCAAATACATTTCGTTTACATCAGGATGTGTGTATTCATTATAGTGTTTTATTGTATCATTATGAATACATTAGTGAAGCAGTAAGAATATGAAACTTTAGTCACTGCCCATGTCTTGACAGATCTGGGTGACATTTGATTGTCAGTTGTATGTTCTTTATTCCATCACAGACACCCATGTGGAAAAATTCACCACACTTTGTTGTAATACGTCAGTCTTTGTATAATCTTCTCAACAAAGAAAACTTGACCCCCCCATGCTTAGCAAGACTCCAAATCAACATTCTGACTGCTTGTAATTGCAAAGGCATCATGGTTCGATACACATGACCTTTACTACCTTTAAAGTAATTTCCATTTCATACAGAAATATTCTGTTAATTGTTCATTTGAAGATGATGTAGGATTCAATTTCCATCCTAATTTATCAGTGCCATCAGTCAACGCAAAAACCTTTATGAAATATTAAAGCGAATTTCAGGCACTATGATAATCTACTGATGTTTTGGAAGCATTTCTGGTGGAATGGAGTGTGTCAGATGATGGCATTTATTTTCCAAACGTGCACTTTATTCACACTCTAAAACTGTGAATGGCATTGGATTATTTGATGAAAAATCACCCGATCTACTCGTACCTCACATTGGACTCTTCTATCTCTTCTGTAGATTCTCTAAAACATGGAACAAATCAAAACAAAGTCAATACAAGTACTGCAATCTGTCGTTATTTAACAAAGCAACTTATCACACACCTACTATTATTGTAATATCCCTTCAGAGCTATTGTACACTGATGGAAGGCAGCCAACTATATTACTTACCCTTAACACTTACCATTAAATAAGTCACCAAACATGTACCTTCTTTTTTATTCTGTAGTCTCCTAACTGAATTCAAATATGTGCCTTTCATTTGGACTGTCTGATTTGGTTCTGATGCAAGCACACACTCATCATCAACAAACAGGCATCTGGTGCAGCAGCACCCGATGGGCGATTGCAGTAGATAGCTTATCAGGCTCGGCTCGGCAATCAGGAAAGCACTTGATTGGCAGCTGAAGAGTTTCAAGGTTGTGACGCTACTGTATGTCTGGATCTCTGAGGGCCTGTGGTACGGATGGTAGAATCAACACTTCCTGTAAACAGCACATTAGCCATGGAAATAACCATGTGTGAGGTTTGATGGCATGATTTGAGGGGAAGATTGGCCAACGGGATGACTGGTTGTTCTACAGAACAGTGTGCTGCTATAGGCAAAGGGCCGCCAGATACATTGTGTGTGTGTGTACACTCACCATTTACATTTTTAACAATTTGATAGGTTGTGACCTTGTGCTAAAATTAAAAAAATGTAAAAAAAAATAAAATTAAAAAAAGGGTTTTTTTTTGCCATCATTCGGCCAACAAGACCACATAAGAAATTTAGCAATTTTGCTGAAAAGGGTCAACTGCAATATTGCACTGACAAGTATGCATACCCCTTACTCAATACTTAGTTGAGGACCTTTGGCAGTGACTATAGCCTCCAGCCTTCTTGGGAATGATGCCACAAGGTTTGGAATTTTCTGCAATTCTCCTCTCAAGCTCTGTCAGGTTGGCCAGAGACTGTCAGTCGACAGTCATTGTCAGGTCTTTCCACAGATGTTTGACTGCGTTCAAATCAGAGCTCTGGCTTGGGCACTCAAGGACATTCACAATGTTGGCCCTAAAACACTCCTGTGTTGTCTTGGCTGTTGGAGGTCCAGGGTAGATGTCTGTACTTTTCTCCATTCAGCTTTCCCTAAAGCCTGACCAGTTTCCCTGCTACAAAAAAACACCCCCACAACATGATGCTGCCATCACCTTTGCTTCACTCTAGGGATGGTATAGAGGAGGTGGTAAGCAGTGCCTCGTTTCCTCCAAACATGATGCTTACAACAGTGACCAAAGTTAAATTGGGGATTTTTCAGAGCACAGACATGTCCTTTAGGTGGGTTTTGCAAACCTCAGGTGGGTTTTCATGATTTTCTTTAACAGAGAAGTGGCTTTTGTCAGTTTACTCCACCATAAAGCCCAGATTGGTATAGTGCCAATGAGCATATATATGCATCCAAAACATTAGTATTAATATGGAGTTTGACCCCATATTTGCTGCTACAACAAAAAAGGATTTTTCACTAAATTTTAGAACATGACTGTGAGGTCATCTTCTGATTGTAGTTAATAAGCCTGGCATACATTTGGTATTCCATTGTATTTTCATATGTGTCTGATGGAGTTGAGGTCAATGTTTCTGTGCAAGCCAGCCAAGATTTCAAAGTTAACAAACCAATTCTCTATGGACTTTAAGGGCAACAGGACAAAAAGCTGATGAACTGACAAGTGATTCGAATTTAATTAAAAAATAAGGGATATTTTAATATGGGATATTTCATTTTGAAGTATCCCCTACCTTTTTTGAGCAATAAATTCTTAGTATTTGTAAAACTTTTGAAAAGGCTGGAAATCTTGGAGAATTAATATAATACAAATTAGTCATAATAATTAAAAAACACCTGTCTAAAATTATGGACAGCTCCAAAGCAGAAAGTTTGGAGAGTATGTAAATGACAAATAAAATGCAGTATTTTTTACAAGAGTTTCTTTTATGTCTTAGGATGTGCAATCTTTCTTTTCAAGGGCCTCCACATATTCTCTATTGTGGACAGGTCATGACTGCAGGCAGACCAGTTCAGCACTCTTACACTCTTTTTCAACAGCCATGCCTTTGTAATGTGTGCAGCATGTGGTTTTGCCTTGTCTTGTTGAAAATTCATAGATGTCTCTGAAAAATATGTTTGTCAAAGTAATAACTTGCTCATGTGGTTATATCAGCTATTGTTGAATGGCAGTTCTTGATGCAGTGCTATCTGAGGGATCAGAGATCACAGGCATTCAGCTTAAACTAGTGTAAATATTCCCCCCGATTACTGAAATTATTTAATGATATAATGCAATGTATTCGGAGAAATTGTTTTTAAGCATTTCAATAATTTTCTAATGCATTTGCTAAAATCCTCAAAGACTCAGCCTTTTCTAGATACCGCTTTTGTACCAAATAATAATTACAATCACCTGTTAACATCACCTTTTTTTTATTATAATACTCGGCCTTAAGTACCCCGGTCCAACTTCTTTGGAATGTGTTGCAGGCCTGAAATACAGCAATTGATGTTAACAAACGGAATGAAGTTGCCCAAACAAAACATGAAATTTTCTGGGTTCATACTGTCTGCAAAAGAATAAACGTCAAAGTAAATGTAAGACGCTGCATTTTTAAAAATTGCATTTTGCACATCATCGTAACATTTTCCGGTATCACGGTTGTAGGACCATCCAGACCCCTTGAGGCAGGGACTCCACAATACCTTTCAAGGTGTTCTGGGGTATCTGGCAGATCCTTCAAGTCTTGTTTGTCTACCATAGCCCACAGATGCTAGATCAGATTTAGAACTGGGCAATATGTAGGTAAATTCAATACCTTATTCTCTTTGTTGTCTTCTCTAAACAATTTTTGCATAAGTTTAGGATGCATTATCCTGTTGAAAGATGCCACTGTAACTAGGAAATCTATTTGTCATTAAGGGGCATATTTGATCTACAGCAATATTTGAAGGAGCTATGTGGAAAGGTAATTATTCCCAGCAGTACATTCTCCAGAGTGTCACACTCTCACACTCACACACTGTATCTTTATAGTCTTACATTAAGAAATGCACAATACAACCAATCTTCCATAAATTAAGTTTATTTCTGAAGAGTTTATACACTTTCAGACATGCAAAGAAGTATAGTAAGTTTTATATTTATCTACGTCACAGAGTTGCACGCTAACATCAAGCATTTATACTGATATTTTACATCAAGATTTGAAAGTACAGTATACATATATACAGTTCCCAATCATTCCCAATCACCAGCCTCAGCCTTCTTTGATGTAAACGCTCTCACTAATTACTATAACAGGGGAAAGCAGTGTATTAACAAAAGGTATATGAAAGATCTGCAAGGCACATAACTGTTTAAAGTTTAAACACTTTGATGTTTCTCTAAATCCTGGGGATTGAAGTAAAAGGACAAAAATCACAGCATCCAATCAGCTTTCTGAATATCCATGCCACACAATCATACACAACTGTTGGGTTGCATAGATAGCATTCAGTGCACACTTTTTTGCGGACTAGTATGTGATTCGGGTTTTGTCATCTGCAAAAATCATACACAAACAGGTCAGGTGGAGATCTCTCCTTGGCCTACAACTTACAGCTAGTGTCAAAGCTGCAAATGAGAAATAATTGGAATAGAAGGTAGCCCCCTTAAAAAGCAGGGTTCCTCAATATTGTACAGAATAAAAAAAATAACATTTTTACTCATATGCACAATTGCTTAACTTAATATGCTCCAAATGAGAGTACTTGATACACTGTGACACTATATGACCCAAAATAATGGATTCCAGTTAGATTATTTGTATGTCTGTCAAAATAACCTTTGCTTGTGTAAAATAGGTGTTTTTTCAGACAGTGGGCAGACCCTCTTGGTTTGACTGTGCAGCCAAAGTTACTTTAAACATAAAAAAATGGCTGCATTTCTCTCATTTTTCCGAATGAATTACCCAGCTGACAAAGCTGCACCAGTTCCAAGCAGAAGCAAACGCTCTAAGACTTTCCATAACAAACAGTTCAAACAGACTGTTATAGATCTTTCTACAAATGCAAAGCCCAGCTGATTTAGGTGGCTTTCAGAACAGATTTAAGCAGCAGATATTCCAGACAGTGGAATAAAAAACTTCCATTCCATTCAAGAGAAGACTGCAACTGTTTTGATGGTGACAGTATAATTCAATTATTGCTGATTTTGAAAATGGCTAGATTAATGGCTAGTCTTTTGTGGAAAAGTATCTTTTCAGTTTGTTTGCATGTACCTTGTGTCATGTTTCTCTTGATATTTGCTTCTTTGGCTTGTGAGTATGGATGTGTGCATGGTGTAATTGTTTAAACTTTACACTGTTTATTTGATAATGCTAAAGCAACTACTGGTGCTACTGACTATATTTTAGGACTGTATTTTAGCATCAATGAATTCGGGCAGTTTCACTTTAGGTGGGGTAAAAACATTTTACTCAAATCATCGCCACTCCTTTAAACATATCAGATGCCCCTTTACTGATTCTGCGATGTACGCTTACATAACAACAGCCAGTAGAAGACAATGTTATAACGGGAGCTACCATGTGCACGTGAGCATAGCTGTATTAGACCATTATAGTGTATCTCAGGGTGTTTGGTGGAAGCCCAATGAGGTAGCTCAGATCTGGGATCCAGGATGAGCAGTTTGTACAGAAGAACAATATCACTAAGAGATCTTTGGAGCTCTAAAGACAGGGGAGGATACTTAGAAAATACTGCAGTGCTAGAGGTCTGTACCAGGAATGAAGATCCCAGCTCACAGAATAATTATACAGAACTTCTAAAGCTAGGGTTTACATGCAGAAATCAGAGGAGTTCCAGAAGGTTTCTAGGAGGAAAAAAACACATATCGTGAGGTTTAACATGTTAACCGAGACATACAAAGATTAGATACTGCAGTTAATCTTCATATCTACTGTAAAAAAAGCTTGTAAATTCAATGTTATCTACTGCCATATTTATGCCACTTAAGTTCGAAAGTTTGTGAACCCTTTAGAAATTTGTCTTTCTGCATAAATATGACCTAAAACATTATCGGATTTGTATGCAAGTTCTAAAAGTAGATAAAGAGAATCCAGTTAAACAAATAAGAAAAAAAAAGATTATACCATTACTTGGTCACTTATTTACTGAGGAAAATGTTCCAATATTACATGTTTGTGAGTAGCAAAAGTATGTGAACCTCTAGGACTAGTGAATTAGAGTCAGGTGTTTTCAATCAATGGGATGACAATCAGATGCGAGTGAATAGAACTTTTTGGTTTAAATGAAAAAGTGTTATGTTTGGAGAAAGGAAAACACTGTATTCCTGCATAAGAACCTTGTCCCATCTGTGAAACATGGTGGTGTACTTGTTTGGGCCTGTTTTGCTGCATCAATATGTAATATTGGATCCATTTCCTCAATAAATACATGGCCAAGTATAATCTTTTTGTCTCATTTGTTTAACCGGATTCTCTTATCCGCTTATCTCTTACATTATCTCTGAAAATCAGATAATGTTTTAGGTCTTATGGTCATATTTATGCAGAAATGTAGCAAATTCTAAAGGGTTCACAAACTTTTGAGCACCACTGTATGTATTACTCTTGCACTGTTCTGCTACTATTTGCCCTTCTGGTAGATGCTCCCTGCATTGTATGGTCTTGTATTTGTACTGAGGGATGACAATAAAATGGAATCTATCTATTTTAATCAGAACTTACTCACATGACAGTGAAGACAATCCAAAAGCTAACCCTACTGAGATAATTCTCCTGAGAGACCTTCTCAACCAGTTTTCCAAATAAATGTCATAGTATAGTTTGTTTCCCACAGTGGTATTAACTTCTTTCCATTTGAAAAGCAATAATACATGTCACTGCGAATAATACATGTCACTGGTGATTTTGCATAATACTTTACATAACTATGCTAAAGTTTTAAGTGAGCCCAGGGCAAATCTTTAATACACACACGCTAAAAAATAAGCTCAAAGCATCACTGCAGGACAAGCAAAAATATTGTTTATACTGAAATATCTTAAAACTCTTAAAACTGAATAACTTAAAAATCAACTGTTGTGTTTTTTCTAACAGTGAAACTAATTAGCTAAGTGTTTATGTATTTAACATTTGTACTTTGCACACATCAAAACATAAACATAATCTCAACTCAAATTTTTCTGTGTAAGAAAAATCTCCACTTTTGAAGTCTCAAGCTTGCAAGTATGTTGTAAATTAAAAGAATGACTGCTTTTCAGATCAATTCCCTGTTACTGTTGTCATCACGCAGTGGCCTATAATCTGAAAGGACCTAAAGTCAGAAAATGCATCTGTCATCAGCATCATAATAAGCCTGTAGGGTTTAAAAGAAGTATCCTCGTTGCTGATTTTGCTCATTGTAAAAACACTAATGAGGAGTAGGAAGGTGCTTAGTTGCAGTATGGACTGATGTGGAAAATGGGGTGTTTGCAATGTGCCGCAAGATGTTGAAAAGACCCATCAGCCATTTATCAGAGGTATGACTGAAGGCACCCTGAGGGAGAGTGTGCACATCTGTGTTTGTGAGTGCTTGTGTTGATGCATGACCTACAGTACAAACCTTGGCCTGGGGTCTGCTACTCATGCTACTCTTCACTGCTGATGAGCTGTCTGAACGGCGAGTGCTGAACGAAGCCCTGCGGCCTGTCTCCCCGAGTCCAGCACCACTCACTGACCTTGGCATCTGAGAGAGAGACTGAAATCAAAACGATGATGGGACTATGTCAGTAAGATGTAAAGGGATCTTCCATTTCTTTTCGAGAATTTAATCTAGTAGATTGACCTAATGCTTTTTAGATCTATTTTCAATGTTAAGTTAGTTGTCATCCTGTTCAGAAACCTATTACTCAGGCCATGTCTTACACAGAATACATCCTGAAAAGTCATATGATAAAAAAGTACTGAAGACCAATCATTAATGCTGTTGCTTTAATTGTGTCAGTGATTGTGTCAGTGATTATTATAAACATAAAACACTTAGTTCACTTAACGTGAGGTTAAACATTCGATTTGGGATGGGAACTAGAATAAAGCAGTGCAAAAGCTTGTATATGCAACAGAAAACCACTAGAAGAACACAAACACATCATTCATACAGTCATGAAATTAAGTAATGATTCCCGCTGGAGTCTTGCTTAGAAATCGTAATGCAATCTGACTGATTATGATTATTCTGTTCTCTAGACCTTAGAAATTTAAATCTACAACTGCAAATCCTTATTCTATTAGCACTTTTGGGGGAGAAACGAGAGGCAAATTGGGAGAAAAGAGGGGGAGGGAGAAAATAAAAAATATTTCTAAAACATTTAGTGACTGAGATGGCAGGAATGCACCCAACTCTCATTACATGCAAACAGAGCCAACTGTAAGGTGTAAATGCACCTGTTTTTGAGATGACTTGGCTTCCTGAGGAGTGCTGTGCCCTTTTTTGACATTCTTCTGTTTCATCCACTGTGCAGCATCACCTCTTTCATCCCTATCACTTTTTCTTATCGGGGGACAGTTAATTTTAGGATTAATACAGAGGCTGCTTTCCTCTTTTAAAGGATTTGTACTGGAGCAAGAGACTCTTATCTTAGTCATTACAGGGGAAATATTGGATTCAAGCATTTTAGTATCTGCAAAACATTCAACAGTGTCTATCAGGGTTTCACATGGTAAAGGATTAAGATAAGCAGCCTCATTATGGCACTGAGGCTGGGTTCCATATATACTTCCTGGAGAAATACCATGTGCTTTTTGGTATTCA
>JAUZSU010172366.1:0-13071 GCA_034780255.1 Parotocinclus maculicauda | reverse complement strand
GAGAGAGAGAGAGAGAGAGAGAGAGAGAGAGAGAGAGAGAGAGAGAGAGAGAGAGAGAGAGAGAGAGAGAGAGCGAGTAGGACTAAAAGCCTGGAGAATTTTTCATTGTCAGATATGAACACGAAACAGATATGGGTTATTATGAGAATGTATTATCTTCCCTTTATTTATGAAGTGGAAACTATTTTGTGTTTCATATAAAAGTGCATTTTCTCTTGTAGTTAATCAAACACAGTAAGTACAGAGAGCTGGCCAGGGGAGAAGACCAGTAAATACACCTTAGATTCAATTCCACTGTATTGGTGTGGTCTGGACTGAGAGATACACATGGGATTTTTTTAGTTTTTAAAATGTGCACTCACCCACACCATAATTCTGAGGGGGCAACACTGACAGTTTTATTGATATTTATTCAATGTCCTTATAAGAAACTAGAATAAATTCTGCTTGTATGACCAAAATGTGTGTAGCCCACGAAGCTGTCACAGTATAATGTGTAATACGGTGACAAAATAGGTCTATGCCAGTAGACACCCAAATGAATGTTGATATAAGAGACTAACAGATACTGTCATCACTAATTTTAGTATGGTGCTATACCAGCCATCTTATTAGCATGCCAGATGGATATGGAGGTGAGAATATGTCTGTTTGTGGGTGGGTCAAGTATACACAATCATGGATAGTAACAAAAAATGTTTTTCACCTCGTGGTGACATTTTGCTTTTATTTGCTTCTTTCAAAAAGGGCATTGCCAACTGTCATTTGTAAAAGCAAAACAGGTATAATATTTCATTCAGGTTACTGAGGTTAAGTTAGGCTTATGTGCAGAATTAAGTGTTTACAGTAGTCATTATGTTAAAAGAAAATCCCTACAAGGAAAGACGTGTGTGTGGGTTGAGTCACCTACGTAAACACTTTTATTTATTCATGTTTTTAGGAGCTTTAATTTTATTGCATTAACAAAACAACTGTACACAATATTTGCAATACCAATGGCATATTTTAATACATATTTTAATACACATTTGAATTAGTCCATGTACACTGATTACTCACATTAAAACGATGTAAGTTGTGGGATATAACACTTGTTAAGCTCTGGGATATAAGTTATTAGACAACAATATAGTCCGTTCTCATAATATGTGTGGGGTGTTGGGTGTAGAAATCTTCAGGAGTAAAGACTCGAGTGACAGTAATATGGGACAAATATTTGTGGCCACGACTGGGTCAGAGCATTTCCTAAACAACAAGGCTTGTGGGCTGCTCCCAATAAGCAGTAAAGACTACCTACCGACAGTGGTCTGAGGAAGAACAAACCAGGAACTATCAACTGTTGATGCCCAAGGCTTATCGATGCCTGACCAGACCCTGTCCCATCTGGTCTGAGTGAACAGAACAGCTACTGTGGTAAAAGTCAAAGAAATGTTTAATGCTGGTCATGGGAAGAATCAGTAACATTACACAGTGCAACACCCCTACTGAGTTTTGGGCTGCCTATTTGAAGACTGGTTAGAGTGGCCACCATGCCTACCCCTGCCCACCACAGAAAGCACCTACAATGGGCATGTGAGTGTTTAAAACTGTATCTTTGAGCAAGAAGAATAGTATGTATAGTATGTATGTATGGTCTGATGAACCCTGTTTCTATCAGTTCAGTGATCGTGAATGTGAGCATTGTTTACCTGGGATATTGATGTTACTAGGATGCACTGTGAGATTAAGACAAGCTATTGGAGAGAGCCTGATGCTCTGCACAATGTTCTGCTGGGACATCTTGGGTGCAGGCATTCATGTGACACCAACCTAAATGTTTTAGCTGATCAGTGCATAGAGCTGTAAATATGCCAAGGCATCACAATAAAGGAAACATTTGAACCATGTCATCAAAATGTAAATCTATAGCAATCTCAAAATGACTGTACTCTCCACATGATGTGCAATATATACTGCTGACAAAAAATAGGGGATATTTCAAAATGAAATGCCCCATAATGAAATATCACCTAATTTGTTTTGAGCTGTGTATTTCTGTAAGCTGATAAAACAATGATGGGTCAAGTCAGCCCTCCAGTAACTTCATTAATTAGATGTTGTCACATCTATTAAAATCACCAGACACTGATTGTGCATGTTCAAATTGCTTCTTTTATAGCTTTTTTGCCATCCTGCTGTTTCACTGTATGGGGACGCAAACCATGGTGGTGAGCAAGGATCTTAGACTGCTATGCCTAAATCTTAATAATTGATCTGAATTTTTTTTTTATTTTGCAAGATATCACATTGTTTAATAGTTCTTCATGTGTCTTAGTCTTCATGGTATAATGTGACAAAAGGTAAGGACTTTGACAGGGTATGATCATTTTATAATGGAATTTGTATTACTAATTCTACAATAGGTTTAAAATATTTTCCTATGGTCATCTTTGAACAGTAGTCTGTATTTTTAAAATAAACAAAATTGAACATGTTAATGGGCTAAAACTACAGTGAAGAGATTGGAGTCTTGAATGTAGATTTTAAAGACGGCAGTATGTGGAGATTGTAATGTTTATTACAGTTTTTTTTAGTACCTCATCTGCACTGCTACCTCCTTCCTTTCAGGTGTTCTGTAAAATGTTCAACTGCCTACAGGGGGCGCCAATAGAGGTAGGAAGATCAACAGCATGGTAGATGGGACAAGCGTTGATTCTCTTCTGTACTAACAATTTTAGAAGACCTAAGTGTGTATTGCCTGAACTTTGATTTGCCTGCAACTGGGATTTAACAGATGAGTGATACATAAACCAGCCTGCTATTCTGGTTATTGCATGAGTGTGTTTTTGTTAGACCTGGTGTATGTGGTTTTACAGACTGACTGCTGTTGGCTGTGTCAGTGTGAGATATTAATAACTTTATTTTGTGCCACAGAACCAGTATTTGTCTACCAATACACAGTACATGACTTAGTAGTTCACTTTTCCGAGGTTCCGTGGTTGCTAATATAACATGAAGGGTGGACCTGCTTATTATTGTTTTGAGTTCACTGTTTAGTTCTCTTTGAGTTATTTTTGCAGTATAGTAAAGTTTCACATTGTCACATTGTTAAGGCAAATACTTTTATGTGCCTTTACATACTGTACAGGTAGTCCTCTTTTTACAATGTACCACGTACAGTACCACCATGCAATATGTTCTTTATCATTGGTACAGAATGTAGTCATTTTAGACAATGGAAGCGATATTGTCTCATCAATTCCTGTAGTGCATTGCAGTTTCAAATTAACACCATGTCAACACTAAATTATAATAATTTTTAGAATCCGCATTGTCAATTATGCCAACTAATCATTTACACAAGTCATTTACACAAAGCATATTTTATAACTAAGTGTTGAGTTTCTCCTATCATGTATTGAATAATGTATTGAAAGCGGAAAAACAAAAATGTTTATTGTCATGATTATGGCTTTTCCTCAAAGCTACATTTCCCAGGGTTCTTCACTCCCATCATGTCCCTCCCTAAATCATGCACTCCTGATTTTGAAATTTAAATTTCAGAGTATGGTTTCTGAATAATGTGTTTATGTGTATTAACAGATTCCCATAGCAAAGTTGAAAAACTTTGTAACAGGACAACCATAAAACAAGGGAGGACATATAAATAATATACATTGGCTTTACTGAGACTGAAAGGGTGATATGGTAGAAATGGCCCTACTGGCTGGTGAAAACATGTTATCAGGGTTCCACTACTTTGGGAATGGTCAAAGTTTATGGTGATGCTCCAGGGGCCATTTCTGTTTTATGCCATAGGGCCCACTGGGTCTGGCTTTCTGTATACAAATTAAATATAGTTTTCTTCTCCATGAGCCCAGTGGATGGATTCAGCTGCAGAAAGAGCACTACATAACCATTTACATAGCAATCCTGACAAGTAACAAAGCCTGTCCTGTGTATACATATCAGAAAGTCACTCTACAGCATTTCCGTTGCTCTGTTTCTCTAAGCTTAGTCACACAGTAATGGCTTATTAGCTACTGTTCATGCTTATTTTTCTGAGTGACACACCAGGCTATCAGGCACCGGCTGTGAAATGTGGGGTCTTTAAGTGCATCCCAGGCATTAATGGCATACAATGCTCCACTGAGTGGCAAAGATAGTGATCTGCTCATTAGAGGCTATTATGTACAGTCTCACTCATACACAAAATGCACACAAATATACAGACCCAAACATACCAGAGTGAGTGTTCTGCCTGACTTTCCTGTTGCAGCTTTGGTTTACTGATGAGGATGCTTTCTGCACTACTGACCTCTTACACCTCTATCGATGACCTCTCACCATCACCCCTCTTAGAGTAACTGTGCTGTTCAAACCTCTTGCTATTTATGCTATTTGGCAGCAAGATTCCCATTTCCCCAGCCGTAGTACAAGTTTCTCATCCACATGCCATTGGCTGGGGATTCTATTGCATTTTAGTTGCTCACTTTTGAATTTAGTGACCCCAGAGTGACCTCTACCTCATCAGGACGTTAGCTCTGCTCCCTCAGACTATAAGCAGAGTAAAGGTTATGTGACCTTGGCAGTGGCTCCCTGATCTTCTGCCAATGCTATCACCTCATGTTATAACCTCAACTACTACTTTTAGGTTCCATTTTTCTTGATTTTTGTAGACATGGAGTACATGAATGTATGTGTATAGAATTGCTTACAATGCAGCTGTGTAAATCCAACTTTAAATTAAGCTGTGACCTTATTAAAATAATATATTAATAATAATTAGTTGAATAAAATATCACTGTTATTTTTAACCTACAGTTAGTACAGTGTAAGACCTCTCTTTGCCAATATAGCAGTGCTGTGTGTTATGTAAATGCTTTTGTAGATTGAAGAAGGGAATATTCCTCTTTGGGTCACACCACATGTTTTCATTGGGTTTTTATTATGGAACTGGCTTGATTCTTTGGTCACTGAATCATTTTTGTGTGGATTGAGACCTGTTTTGAAACAATCCTGTTGGAAGATTCAACCACAGCCTAGTTATGTTATTGCTTCTTGGCAAAAGCAACAAATGTAATCACCAAAAAACTCTGGTATTTTTGTCTTATCTGAATATAAAACTTGGATCCACAAGTATATCCTATGAACTTCGTAACCCTTTCTTTTCATGGATGTGGAATTTTAATGGAGATATGGAGATATGGGGGTCCAATCTTCTGTAAACATTAAAGTTTTGAGTGAGATTCCTGGTAAAAAATATATGCTCCTGTCCTCCTTACTGTGGGGTGAAATACATTTACCTCTTCCAAGCACTTTTTGCCCTGATTTGTAGGCAAAGTCATGGCGTACACATTTTACTTCTCAATAATTCTTTGAACAGTTAATTCATAACAAAATAATGATAATGAAAGCTTGTCTTGGGCCATTTCATAACTTTATTCTGTAGACCTTTTGAAAGCATCGTTCTAACCTTTCTCAGTGGAGCCAGCTATTTTTATTCTGAAATTATCAAATCCACTGCAGGTGACGTCAGGTGGCGACCACTTAGCCTGACCATAGAAAGTGATTTGTTGGACCTAGTTTAGAATGGTTGCTCTAAAGGGGCTGATCAGCTGTAAAAAACAATTTCCATTTAAAGTAGCCTCTTTCTGAATGCAGTTCTAACAGTGTCTGTGATAACACCAATTTAATATATGCTCATCTTACATAAAAAATATAGCACTTACACTATGTCCATAAAGTGCAGAAAAGGAGATCTCCCTGGAGAGGCTTCATTAGTAATGCTGTTCAGAGCAGTAATTATAAAAGTGGAAATAGTGGAGAGAATATAACCACATTAATGACTTCTGACTGTATTCTTCATTTACTGTTCACACAGCAGTGGACAGTTCATACAAGTGTAGCAGTTATCACATACAGCTCTCTCTCTTTCTCTCCCTCTCTCTCTCTCGCTCTCTCTCTTTTTCTCTCTTTCTCTCTCTCTCACACACACACACATACGCAACAAGTTTGTCTGACTTTCTGTCACTATGGCAATTTTCCATTGACATATAATACTGCTCACAAAAATTATGACACATAATGAAATATGTGAGTAGTGTATTATGAAAAATGAACATTGGGGCCTCACAGAGGTTGGAGTCAAAGACTGGTTAATGGAGGGTAGCTTGGGGATGAAAGGCCACAGGACAGTGCTGTAATATGAAAGACAGGGGCCATTGAACCTGGAGCCTCAGGGGCCTAATGAGTTGAACCAGGAACCTCCAGGGCATGCCCATAACCTAAAACTCCAACACACCCGCACACAAAATGAAAGGACTGCAAGACCCTGGGAAACTGTGTAGATGATGGTCAGAACGCCCTGTATTTTTCTCAGCTTCTGATGAGTAGGCGCACCCTCTCCACTGTCTCCATGGCAGCAAATGGTTCCCAGCACCTCCTTGAGGACCACCTGTCCTTTAGACGCTGCCACAGATGCTGGCGCCAACGTGGAGTGGGCTGGTACTGGTGCTGGCGCTGGCGTGGAGCTGGTGGCAAATGCAAGCCGCTTTCTCTTACACTTCTTGACAGAGAGGCTTCAAGGAATGGTGGTCCAGCTTGAATGTATTGAGCAAGGGCCAGAAGACCTCCATGCCGGTAGCACTCTGCTACACGTTTAGTGTAGACTTTAATTAAACAGCTTTCTATGGAAAAAGAAAATGGTCAAAAGGGAGCCATTTAGAATGAAGCGGCTCTTTTTCAGTTTGAATTAGATGACTGTTGATGGTAGAAATGGGAAATCTTTTTAAATCTTTCAAAATTTATTTGAGAAATTACCTTCTCAAACTGTAAACCTGTCCATACAAATGCACAATCACACCATATCAGGAAATTTCCGAAAACAGTGTGCCTACACAGTAAGAGAGACGTGCTTTTACACTCTAGTAATGTTATTAACTGCTGGAGAGGTGACTGGTTCGTATACATGCTTGAGGGGTGATTCATTCAGAAATGGAAGCATGAAAAGGTTTGACTTGTAGGAAAAGGAAAGATCCCCTTCCTGAAAGTCATGGTCGGAATGATGGGGGTTCGTGCTGTTGTTAGCATACCACATTCCAGCATTCCTACAAGAGGGGGAGGGGAGCTGAAGGCAGATTTTTGTGGTATTGTTGCTTGTGTTTTAATTATGTGTGAGGTTTGACCCCAAACCATGCATGTCTCTCACATTGTGGTTGCGTTGGTGAGGCTAGCTGTGCATGTGGCCACTGTTGCTGTTTATGCTAATCTCAAGCATGTTGCACAGATCTTACTGGATGATCTCTGTTTAAGACCAATGCATAGAGAGAGAAAGACACTTGAGTGTTGAAACCAGAGCTATAATTAACAAGAGACTAGCTGTCACGGATGCTGTTTATGCTGACCTCAAGGTGTGTAGGTCACGTCACCAGATCACACCGAATCATCCCTTTCTAAGACCGAGCAAGAGAGAAAAACATTTATGAATTTTGAAACCAGAACTATAATTAACTAAGACTAGCTGTGCAATATGCCACTGTTGCTGTTTATGCTTACCTTGAGGTGTTGCTTACGTCACCAGATCCCTGTTGTAGACAAAGTAAGAGAGAGCAAGAGAAAGAGCACAATATATGAATTTTAAAAGCAGGGTTGTAATTAACAACAATTAGTGGTGCAATTTGTCACTGTTTTTGTTTATGCTAACCTCAAGCTGTGCTGGTTAAGTCACCTGATTTTACTGAATCATCCCTGTCTTGCACAGAGAGGGAAAGATTCTTGAAACAATAACAATAAGGTATAGAAAACCATCTATAATTTTAAAAGTCTGTTTTATTTATGCCATTAAGTCGCTTTGTTTACCATGATTTATTTATTTATTATGTTATTTGTTGTGTTCTATGTAATTTATTTTCATTTATTCTGTTTTAGAAATGGTTATTCGTTGTGCATTCTCATATTCATGTAAAGGGACTATAGGACATAAATGTGTAAGAACACCGGCCACATGTCCCTCTGTTCACCAACCCCAGAAAGACCTGCAGCAGAGTGTTCTAATAATAATTATCTTAATTCATAGTGCTTTTATTTCAGCACAGGCAATTGCTTTAAGACAACACCGGGAGCCTGGATAGCCTGGATAAGGCAAATAAATGTTTACTGATGTGACCCTACTATTAATTATCATCGGTGAAACTCTAGCCTAGTGAGCAGCAGAGTGATCACACACTTAAATTGAATTGAAATGCAGACAGTGAGTCTGTGCTTATTGTCCAATACCAGTGCCTGATCTCACAGTCATGTTATAATTTCAGGTGGAAAACATTCTTGGTTTCTTGGAGTGCTTGTTGTAGCTGCAAAAGGGGAACTCTGTACAAAATCCCATGTTTCTGGATGTAATACCTTTGGCTGTGTAGTGTAGTACTTGTATTAGCAAATTATAAATCCACAAAAACCTTTGTCCTTTGCCATAGCCTTTGGATTTACAAAATACACATTCTCATAGCAGCTTGGTTGCAGTCTTGTAATACCACCGTTTTGACACAAGTCATATTGTTTGTGGGAATTCTGCCCTTTAAACCTTTTATTGGACATTGGAGGAAGGCATGACCATACCATGGAGACACCACGGCCATATTTGGACAAATTAAAATACAGAAAATGATATAAATACGGTGAATACGGTAATCTAATAGTAATAATATTTTTTAACAACTATTAATTATAGGGCATAAGTTAATAAGAAAACATACATACATACATACATACTTACATACATACATATATATACACTCTCATTTATTTTAGATGTATTTGACTCCAGCATTAATTGGTGTGGTCAAACTTCATTGAAATATTTAATTATGGTTAATATTTAATTATTGGATAATATAAGCTTCAACATAATGCATTTATTATTTTGTAATAATTGAATTGCTGGTAAAATATTCCTGGGTTAACACAGATTTTATTGGTACCAGGCACACTAAAGCCAATATTTGACTTGGCATTTAGGTATGTAGTTTTGTACCAAAGAATGTAAATAACATGGACGTAGAACATTTTGAGGCATTAAAACCTAGGTCAAGTGACTTATATTTAATCCTGACTGCAACAGGATGCCAATGAAAAGATTTCAGTAAAGTTACAGGAGACAACACGATGTTATGAACAAGATAGGCTGCAGCATTCTGAATGCTCTGTGGTGGAGAAATAGAACATTAAGAAACACCAGCAAGCAAAACACTGCAGTAATCAAGACTGGAAATGAACCGGTATGAGGATCTGAGCGGCTTTTCTGGTCAGGAAAAGGATGTTGAGCGGGAGAAATCTACAAGATTTTTTGTTGTACTAAAAAACAAACCATCTGTGTTTATTGAGAGGACCAGTGTTGGAGAGTTATTTACTGGAAGGTAGATAATTTTGTTCTTGTCCAGACTAAGCTTCAGATGGTGTTTTGCCATCATGAAGAAATATAGTCAGATACTATAATGAAGGTTAAGAGGTGGATGAAGGGAATGACACAAAGTATCATCCGTGCAGCGGTGATATGAAAAGCCATGGGATCTAATCATTGAGCCCATGTTTTAGTGTACCAGGGAGAACCAAGGAGTGGATCAAGAACTGACCCCGGAGGTACTCCTGTAGTATTGCTAGGAGGTGATGAATGTAAACATGGTCCTACCCGGTAAGACTGATCTTGTAACTATAAAGAGAACCAGGCATGCACATAACCCCAATACTCAAGTTTGTCTTTCTATCATTGTGAGGACATTTCATTCATTAAGTGTCTTATCTGCTTATCCTAGTCAGGATTGCAGGAGAGCCGGTGCCTAACCGGTGGCACAGGGCACAAGGCAAGAGCAAATCTATCCAGGGCACCAATCCATCGTAGGGTACACACTTATACACACATTCACACACTTAGGAAACACAAATCAACTTAACAAGCAGGTCTTTGAAATGGTGGAGAAAACCTGCATACCTGGAGTAAACTTATGCCAGCACATGGAGGACATGCAGACTCTACACTAACGAAACCCAGAATCCAGATCGAACTTTGGATCTCGGAGCTGTGAGGTGGCAGTGCTAACCACTGTGCCACCCAAGGACATTTCAATGATATTTTTTTTCATACCAGCTTAATCCAGTTTGTGCCTGAGGGAAGCCACGGCCTAATTGATAACGTATAGCGCAAAGGAGGAACCAACCCTAGAGAGAGTGACAGTCCATTGCAGAGTACACACACACACACACACACACAAACATTCTCTCACACTGGGAATCCCATTGTGGGAATCCCATTCAGGACGGGCAGCCGGCTGGAGTGAGGCTCGTTGAGTGCCACCGGCGGAAGAGCATGAGCTCAGGCGTGCGAGCAGTGCACGAGCACCCTCAAAGTGCCTTTAAAATACTAAATACATTGGGGGTTCCCTCCGTACGCGTCCATCGGCAGTAAAAGCCCCCGGAATGTAACCCATTATCCCTAAAGGTGCGCGTAAGGGCGCGTGTACCAAATGAAGGTACCCAATGAAGACGACCTGGCAGCGAACAGCACTAAAACCCACACCTAAAAGCAGGAGAAGCAGCTGTTCGGAATCAGTTCATAAATTGGACACTGGATACAAACCGCCTCACCAATAGCCCTGTAATGGCGACCGGCGAGGACGGCCGAACGCTAACAATGCAGGGTAGGAACCCTAAAAATGCATCTTCATGTTGACACCCAATAACAAAGTGATAGGTGCGTCTGCTGTTGTAACCTATCTGCTCTAGGGTTTAACATGTATGTTTTGAATAAGATGCCTCGGCTGTTACCACCTACCCTGACCCGTGCTTTCAACCAGAGAACTGCCGCTTTTTCTGACCATTCCCTGTAAAACCTAGAAATGGTTCAGCATTTAAACGTCAGTAGATCAGCAGTTTTATCACGTCTAGCACCAACAACCATGCCTTGTTCAAAGTAACTTAAATCACCTTTCTTGCACATTCTAATGCTTAGTTTAAGTTTTAGCATGATATTTTGATTCCTTAATGCAGTGGATGATATCCATCTGATTGGCTGATATATTTTTGTTAACGAGCAGATAAACCGGTGTACCTAATGAAATGGCCCATGAGTATATACAGCATTCCCACAGACACTGAAACACACACAGGAGTTCCTCCACACCCTGTGTTTACCTTTCAAAACCAATCAGCTTTCCAGTTGTCTTCGCTGCAGATAATACCGCTTACTTCCTGCCACATTAAAGCTAATCTTTTATTGAAGAGAAAGAGTAGAAAATGAGTTAGCTCCCTAGTGTGTGTGTATGTGTGTGGTGCTTTTCTTACAGCCCTACTTTTGATTAAAGAGAAAAAAACAGACTGATCTACTTTGATAGTTTTAACCATCTTAAGAGTTTTAGCATGTTCTAGATGTTATAGAAATTAAGTCGGGGTTGGGGTTTTATCCCTGGTTTCTTTTGCGGGGTTTGGCTTTTGTTTTTTCCTGTTTTTGAGCAGACGGAGTATTTGATCTGTTATCTGCGGGAAGAGGGAAGAGTCAGACAGGCCCAGAGACGCTTCAGGCACATTGCCAGTCTGGAAAAGTCAACCTGTCACTATCTTTGCTGCAAAGCCCTGTGGGACAAATGGTCAGCCTACAACTGTTGCAAATGTGTGTTGGTCTCTTGCGTCCATTTGTGCGTTTGCATAGGAATGCATAGTGCTGTGTTGATTTGCAAGTGTGCATTCATTTGTTTGTCATTGTTTGCTTGTGTGTGCTCACGAAAGAGAATTTTAGTGAATTCACTTCCTTCATCATAAGTAGTTTAAAAGGGCACCAGAAACAGACTGCACAGTAAGACTGACAACCCCACCTAAGAAAGAGAGCCTTTCTTGTTGTGTCCTTCAAAGCTGCATGAATATTGCTGTTGGCCACGAGAGCGGATGCCACCACACAAGGATGTGCATTGTTTCACTCCATCAGTCACAGCAGCAGAAAATAGACGTATTCTCTACAGGAAGCTGTAGCTGTTATGCTCTGTGGCTCTATTTTTTTTTATTATCAGCGCTATTCATGACAACATCAAAGAAGCCCATTTCTGTAGATGCCATCAGTCACACAGAATATCAAACGATCTTTCTGTTGAAGGAATATGCCCCTCGATATGACGACACTGTACTTAATGGAGACAACTGGCACAAATTGCAAACATGAGTAGATTGTAATTCAAACTAAATCCTCCTGCATTGTGTAGGAAGACAAATTAGCACATCATAAATGGTATGACTAGAGGTTTTATGCAATTTTGAAATATCATTTAATTTTTTTGAGCAGTACTTTAATTCATATATTATTATAGCATGCTCCATTTACTTATTAAGCTTTTTTGCATAAGGTAACCACAGTCTTCTTAAAAAAACAAATCATATTAAAATATTTTACTCCAAAATCTTATTGACTCATTACATGTTGTAAAGTCATTCTGGCTACACTGAATATTTTCTTGTGTGGAATTTAGCCCCTTAACTGTTAGGGCCGATGTGTACTGATATCAGAAAATCAGTCGTTTTTGACAAAGGCTGGTTATTAATTATATTTATTTACCCATTCTTTATTTATAAATATTTGTGATTCACTCTGTGGCTCCTTGTTTTAAACAAACCTGTCGTCAGTAAATTCCCTGACCTTACTGACTCAGTAACAGATTGAAATGAAATTCAGTGTCCTGGTGCAGAATTGTCCAGAAGGAGGTGGATTTGGAGTAAAATAGCAGCCTAACCTGGATTTCAGAACAAATGGGGTTTCCATCTTCTTCCAGCATGACCCACATACACTGCAGAGAATGGTTCTGGAGAGGCTGGGTCAGTCCTGACATGTTGTTTGGTGTATTTATGGAGTGTATTTGTTGTCAAATCTCTATTGTCAGGGGTCTTGTCAGTCTGTATGTGAATGCATCGGAATAGTGTGTAGGTGGTAGGAATGCCTGACACTGGGACATGCAGATACAATGAGCCGACTGTAACCACCCACCCACACACACACACACACACACACACACACACACACACACACACACACACACACACAATCAAGAACTCTGAAATACA
>JAUZSU010172355.1:0-13071 GCA_034780255.1 Parotocinclus maculicauda | reverse complement strand
AGCGAGCGAGCGAGCGAGTGAGTGAGTGAGTGTGTGTGTGTGTGTGAGTGAGTGTGAGTGAGTGAGTGTGAGTGAGTGAGTGAGTGTGAGTGAGTGAGTGAGTGAGTGAGTGAGTGAGTGTGTGTGTGTGAGTGAGTGAGTGAGTGTGTGTGAGTGAGTGAGTGTGTGAGTGAGTCTGTCTGAGAAAGTGTGTGTGTGTGTGTGTGAGAAAGTGAGTGAGTGAGTGAGTGAGTGAGTGTGTGAGTGTGTGAGTGAGTCTGTCTGAGAAAGTGTGTGTGCGAGAGAGTGAGTGTGTGTGTGTGTGTGAGTGAGTGTGACTGCGTTAGTTACACATTGCCTCCTAGGCAATAACAGGCTGTTACGTATCTCTTTCTCTCTCACACACACATACAAACGCACGCACACTCACACTCACACTCACGGGACGTGAAGTTGAAACCCAGTTTATATGAGGAGTTGTGAAAATGAAACATTTTCGTGTGTTTGGGTTGGGTTTGTTTTTAGCATGGTTACACGCTGCATTCGGGACGGAGGTGTCAGTGTGGAATATAAGCGTTAACTCGGTAAGTAAGTAACAAACGCGCTCAGGTACGCTAACCGGACAGGTGCACTATTGCAAACGTTTCTGCTTACTGACGGGACAGTTAGCATGCTAAGCTAACCAAACATGTGTGACCGTAACAAATCAGTGACTGCTCAGTTATTTTAACTGGTTTGCTTAACTGTTGTTTAATATTGTATTTAATATCTTCCGTAATGTTTAGTAATGCTAGGTTATTATTCATTATTGGCAGGGAATGAGGTATACACACGAGGAAGATGCGTGTTCCAGACAGTTTTGTACACTCCACATTTTTGCATGGTTGATGAGGTTCTTTATATGAAAAGTGTTTCATAAGACTTTGTAAAGAGAGACAGTTTTGTCAAACAATGCTGCAGATAGTTGTATGTCTATAGTATGGTGGGAAGGGTGGTAACTACACTGCTCATAAAAATTAGGGGATATTTCAAAATTGAATATGAAGAGGATCCCACAAGAACTGCTTTATAATCTGATCCTGCCCATGCCCCATCACTGTCAGTGTGTTTTGGCATTCTTGGGTGAGCATACACCCGACTGACCAGTTAATGTGTGGCACTCTCGTCCAGTTTGACCTGCTTCTGTTCACCTCATAAATATATCACTTGCTACTTAATCACCATAATTAAGTTTCAGTAATCTAACAACTTTCTTTGACATTTCATTTGCTTTTCTGATGATCTTGTTTAATGAAATAAAATCAAATGCTTCTTTTTTTTAATTGCTTCATATTCATTTTGAAATATCCACCTAATTTTTATGAGCAGTGTATTTCTCGAGTATGTTTCAATTGGAGTTGAACCAATGTAATTTAAACGCTAAAATACACACTTTTACTAACTGGCTCACTCTTGATTACACTGTTATTCACAACAGGACACCATACAGTGTGAAATGGTAGTCCACTTTGTCTTGTGTTGGACACGTTTTGTAAATGAGGAAGAAGCTTTGTGGATTATAGGAAGATTACAGCTTGACTAACTTGAATAACTGGCTTCAGTGTCCTGTGCATACAGATAGACCTAGTATTCTGAAAAGTCTTCCCTGTAAGTGATGCAGATATCCACCACAAAGTCTGCAAACATGACCGTAAAAAGCAGGATGTAAGTACAGCTTACTTCCCTCTTTAACTGAAGTTTGCCAATACAGTTTGAATATGTACTGATCCACAAACATTATGCTCGGCTGTACTGTAGTAGGTGACAAAAAATATTCACCAAGAAGGAATTGTTGAAATCAAATGATAAGGTTATTTGGGAAAACTGTACAATTGAAAGGAGGCTCTGTTAAGATGGCTCTAGGCTGGATACCAAATACGGTTGGGCATCTGAAGCATTCAAGTTCCATATAGTATCATGTGGCACATATTCCTGCATATGTTGTAGCTGAAACAATAGATCCTACACACTTGTGGGTTGTCAAATCTGGCATCCCAAGTGGTCCCATAACTGCTTAATTCATGTTAAATCTTGACTGGGCAGGCGTAAACGTTGTAATCTGTTGGAGGAACATTCCTGGGAAGCCCTTGCTGTGTGCGGGTGAGCGTTATCGTGCTGGAAAAAGCCAGTTGGAAACCCTGTCATTAGATAAAACAGTAGTGCCATTTTCTTGGCTGATTCCAATTTTTTTAAACACAAGCCTGATTCCGTTTTTTTTTTCTGACCAAGCACACATTTGCTGTAAAGCAGAAGACATGGTTGTAACATAAATAACACTACATTACTTTACTTTCCTTACTAATACTGCACGTCCTTGTCATCAGTGGGTGTCAGCATCAATCTGTCTCGTAAATAAACAGTTAGTGTAAGTGATAACAGTATTTTTATGTGTAGCGGTGTTTGTGGCATTGTTATCCAGTGTGCAAGTGTGTCTATTTGTGACCAGTACAGAATGTGGTATATGACACTAAAAACCATCCAATCAATCTCTAATCAGGACAGAGTAACACCGTTCGATAAATACTCAGGACAGAGTAACACCGAACGATAAATACTCAGGACAAAGTAACACCGTACAATAAATACTCAGAGCAAAGTAGCACTGTACAATAAATACTCAGGACAGAGTAACACTGTATGATAAATACTCAGGACAGAGTAGCGCTGTACAATAAATACTCAGGACATAGTAACACTATGATAAATACTCAGGACAGAGTAACACCATACAATAAATACTCAGGACAGAGTAACACCGTACAATAAATACTCAAGGCAAAGTAACACCGTACGATAAATACTCAGGACAGAGTAACACCGTACAATAAATACTCAGGGCAAAGTAACACCGTACGATAAATACTCAGGACAGAGTAACATATTTTCGATCTTACTTGGAGAGTATTGTTCTGGAAATATGTACCATCTTTATCGAATTTGCAGGTAACACAGTGAAATGCATTACTATGAAAACCAGATTACCACATCTTACTGTAGTCTCTTAAGGTTCAAAGAACATTTATATTATGTCAGATATTCAGTCAGTTTCATAGAGGTTGTACATTTTGTTTCCTCATTTTTTTTTAGGAAAAAATGTCGGTCTTTCGGAAGACCTTGTATGCAAACTCTACAATCTTCATAAAATGTAAGTACTTGGCATGTTTTCACTGTATAATTTTATGACCAGTTACAGGTGTTTGCAAAACTAGTCTATATGTACAGTGGTGCTTGAAAATTTGTGAACTCTTAGAAAAACGTTCTATTATTAATTTTCTATATTAGTGCATAAATAAGCATTATAATGTGTAATCAGATTTTGACACGCATCCTAAAATTTGATAGAGAGAACACCGGTCTACCCGGTGCCTAAACGGCAACTCTGGGCGCAAGGGCAGGAACAACCTTAGACTGGGCACCAATCCTTCATAGGACACACACACAGTCACGCACACAATTACACACTAAGGACCACTTTAGAGACGGCTGTTAGCCTAACACGCAAGTACTCGGAGTAAACCCATGCAGACTCCACACAGAAAGGACCCAGACCGCTCCACCCTGAAATTGAACCAGGGACCTTCTTGCTGTGATGCACACCGTGCAGCCCACAATAATATTATATTAGTTCATTTGTTTATTTTACGTGGAAATTATTTAATTTTACTTATCTGTAGTAAGTATGTGAAGTTAATTTGAAGGTAAAGAGTCCTGTGATTTTAGTCAGTGAGATGACAATAAAGAGTGAGTGGTCATCAAAGTCTGTTCTTCACAGCACATTTGTGGAAGGGTTCCCTTACCCTGCTCTCAATAATTAGAGGATACTTCAAATTGAAATATCGCCAAATTTTGTGAGCAGCGTATATGTGCATTTTAAATGTGATTGTATGATCATGAAGGTTGCTTGGTAAAACACATTATGTCAGCATCAGGTATGAATGTCATTGCCATTGTCATTGGTAGGAGAGATAACGAGGTTAGACAATATGTAATTTCCACATGGATTCTGTTTCATTCCAGATAAATTCTGTTTTAATGATGTGCTTATTTTTTTTGTGTGCAGTTCATGGAGATGTGGCTGCTTGTGAGGGCAAGGGCCTGGCCTTTAATGTTAGTTGGTACCTTCGTTCTTCTATCTGCTATAATGAAGTATTCAGCATGTCTGTAAGTATGATGACAGTACACTTAAACAACCTCAGGTAATCCATGGATAGTTTGTTAATGTCATAGTTATCCCCATAATGCTTCTAAACAAGCATAAACTAGGGATCGAGGCATGTTTTTCTACTTCTTAGCGCTCAAGTATACTAAAAGAGCAGAGTTTAGCAACTCAATGCATTTAAGCATGTAGACATGGTCAAGTTGACCTGCTGCAATTTAAACCCTGAGCATTAGAATAATGAAGAAGTGATAGAAGCGACATGCCATGTCACTTTGGTTGTTAGTGCCAAACAGTAAGATCTGAGTATTTTAGAGGCTGCTGATCTAGTGGGATTTTTGGCCAAAATATCAATTGAACAGCAGTTTTCTGGGAAAAAGTCTTTTGTTGACGTGAGGTTATTAGAGAAATGGCCTGTCTTGTTTATGCTTATAGTAATACAGCAGTAACTCAATTAACCACTCGTTACAACCAAGGTATGCCGCTGACCATCAATGTATACACAACCCATCAAACCTTTAAGCGGGTGTCTGGTGTAGCCGCGGCCTTACTAGGATGATTAAAACTGCAGTGTTCTCTGATAGCTCAAATTCTTCTAATATTTAGGACAGATGGAAACTTGCAAAGGAATGTCAGTGCTCACTAAAGATTTCTCTTTGAGAACTGGGTGTGGTGGTGTTGATCTTGGCTGGCTCATTGTTTGCTTCAGTTAATTATGGTTGAAGTTTTTTTAAGATGGATTATTGACTTGAGACGTACACGGAAAACTGAAAAAAACATGAAACTCAAAATCCATCTCATCTTCTCTTCCTGTATAGGACAATGTTGCTGTGGGCATGTTTGGTTTGGATCAGAAGATGAACGAGGGATGGACTGGCTTCTATAGCCAGGGTCACAGCTACTTCAACAGCTGCTCCGCTCTGTTCTCACCTAGGGTCTGTGTCTCTGTGAGGCTTCTGCTTCCAGACCTGGCTAATAATTTAATCTGCATGCTGGTTCAGCTCAGAAATACTGCTCCATTGATTTTAAACAATAAATAATAAATGGCAGCATTGAACCGAAAGTTCAGACATTGAAAACTTTCAGGATTTAAGATTAAGTTACTGAAAACAGCAAAGATTTTGATTCGATTCACAAATAGTAATCAAATGGGACAAAGGAAATAAAGGCTTAAACTCTAAAAACGTGGCTTCAGACAACTCTATTTAAATAGCAGGTGGTATGTTTAAGGAAATGCAGTACAAGTAAAATGAATCAACACCCTGGCTATTAGGCGCATGTGAGCATAAGAAAGTTCAGAGGCTGAAAATGGAGTCGGAACACTTTAAATAAAAAATAATGAAATAGAAAATAATTTAACAACACTGTTTCCTTTCACTTAGCATAGTTGTTGAGTTCAGTTTGATTAATAGTGAAAATATTAGCTGTTTTAGATACGTGATCTGCATTCACAGTTCATGTGAGGTCTCAATAGTACATTTCTTTCAATTTAAATTGTACATATACATATCATAAAAAATAAACATCAAAGCACAAATTTAAAAACAGACCATCAAATGTTGGATTTGTTTCCAGTTTTTGATTTGGCACATTCAGAATTTCAGGCTTGGCCAAAAATTTTATTTTAGCACATTATTTTAGTTCTAATGGTCAGGACCCCCACAGGACCAGCACAGATCAGGTATTAGACACAACTACCATATTACTCCACCTTGTAAAGAGTCAGAGATAGAAGCTCATCTGTGGTTGTACAGTGTTTAATCTGATCAGTACAGCCCACATTGCCGTGGCTATGTCTCTGTGGAAACTTTGTTTGCATGCTTACACGCTCGTGGATTTTGAGAATACTTTGTCAACTTGCTCATCTCGAATATGTCTTAAACATTCTTGTTCATTTTCTGCAGGAATATTATAAAGAATATCGACCATTTCTGCCTCTCGGCGGTTCTAAAGTAAGCAGTCTTTGCACACATTGCACTGCCATTTAGTTTTACAGTATTTATTTTGCTCACCCACATAGTTGCATAGTTGAAAAGTAGACACCTGCTGATAGGGTATTATTGTCGGGTTTATTTATCAATCAACAGGAATGTAATTTAGAGATGAAAGGCCATAAGTTCCTTAATCTTCTAATCATTGTTGTATTGTTTACAGGAGGCCACAAACAAAACCATGCATGCATTTAAGGATAAACCAGTAAGATCCTCCTCACTTGCAACTCCCTTACATTTGTGTTCAATTTGCACATCAAGTTTAAGTGTGAAGCAACATAACGTGTGGAATAATTTAGCTACATATCATATCTTTGTGTCATGTTTTACACAGCTCTCATACGCAGTTGCAAAGTCATGGTTAGACAGTCCCTATATGTTCATTGTAAACTTTCAACCAATACAACATCATAACTCCAGTAGAGGGCGCCAAGAAACAGAGAATGGTGGTGCAGGCCAGGATTCCCAGGACCAGTTTTCAATTACAAGTAAATCATATTAATAACAGTCCCTCTGCTTAGCATGCTTACATTAATCAGACATGCAAATCAAGCCTGGGCAGTAAGTTTTCTTACCTGTGTCTGTGTGTGTCTGCATTTGCAGTGACAGTAGAAATGAAGGGGCCTCATGGCTACACTTCACCTGCTGACTGGCCATTAATGATGGTGAGTACTGTCTCTTAAAAACGATTAATTGTTTAGATGGTAACGGCCTTGTCATATCACACCTATACCTGGGGATATATACAAAAAAAGCTGAATTAACCATTTACATTAACACTGTAAGTGAGGGTATTTACCTGGCGTTGTTGTCCAACCGTACTCTTGACAGTTCTTCATGGTTATGTGCATCGTGTACGTGTTTTTCGGAGCTCTGTGGCTGCTTTGGCTGGTCTGTTATTGGCGTGACCTGCTCAGGATCCAGTTCTGGATCGGTGCTGTGATTATCCTGGGCATGCTGGAGAAGGCTGTGTTCTACTCGGAGTATCAGAGCATCAAATACAACGGAGACTACGGTTAGTGGGTTGGCAGTCTTACATTATTGCTGTCCTACTGTTTACACGCAAAAGTGATATTAAGAAGGTTTTTGTTATAAAGGTGCATTTTAAAATTATATGTAATGAAGAAAATAATTGTATTATACTCACTTACTGATACCTCCCAGGAACAGTAAATATGTAACATTTCATGCATAAATTGTGAGATTTTGAAACAATCCTACATGTTTTGCTCCTGATTAAATAAGCTGACCGTGCAGGGGAGTGCAACTGCATTTTAGGGCCACTAAAAATGTTTTGGCTGGATTTCTAGAATAAACTCGTAATATTTCAAGTAAACTTGCCACAGTATTTTGAGAATACACTCAGTGTTTTACACTCTAGCCTAACTATAAAAATGAGGAATGTAAACTTTAATAGACTTCGATTAAGGGCGTGCCGCCGGCAATGCACCAGCTTTCTTGCGACCCTGACCAGGATTAAGCAGATAAGAAAATGAATGAACAAATATAATAAAGTGATACTTTCGTGTACGATTTATAAACAGTTACTAAATGTCCTGGAACATAATAAAGCTGTGTTTATTCAGAAGGAAAAATCAAACAAACTTTGATGTCATTGTCTCTTTTGTGGAAGAAGAAATCGCAGGTAGCAAGACAATGAAAACGACACTAAAATGTGTATTTGAAAGTAATGTGTATTATTGCATTGAAATTTATACAAAAACAGCTTTTAATTAAAAGTTGCATGACTGAAATAGTGCCACAGCAAAAAAAAGTGATATTGTAACACTTTCACCTAATTTAAATTATTAATTTAAATTATTATTATAATAATAATTGCTTTCTTAAATCAGGAAAAAAGTATAGGTAATAAAAACAAACAAGCTAAATGAGCCTTTAAACATAATAAAGCTTAAATTAATCTTTACCTTAGCTTAAGTTTTAAATTGCAGAATATAAGTTATGCATATGGGAGCATTTTTTTTTTTTTTTTTTTTAATCAGGTGGGCCTGTGGTTGGCTAGTTTTTAAGGTCACCATTGTACACAGTACACTACAGATATTTTTGCATCGCAATGCATTGTTACACCAATACTTGGAAGCTTAACAATTCTGCCTTTTAAGTGATACTGATTTATGGTATTGATTAATAAAGAAATGATTACAAGATGAGAAGCTTTTTATTGTGTGTTTACTAATGCTTATGTTAAACTTGTGTTTTAAGTCTTTTTATTGTCCTTGGTGTTTTTGGTTGGTCTGCTTCTTTATTTTTAGACCAAAGTGCTGTCATCTTTGCTGAGCTGATCTCTGCACTAAAGAGGTCCCTTGCACGGATCCTGTTGATCATAGTCAGTCTGGGCTATGGAATTGTCAGGTGTGTATTCCTTAGACTTCTGTTTGCAGGTTGCACAGTGTGCTTGGAGGTTTTAAAAAGTTTTGTGGAAGTACCTATTAAAGGTACGCTGGTCAGTGCTGAAATAATATTTCACATGAAGAATGGTGGGCGGCACGGCAGCAAGAAGTACTTGGGTCTTTTCTATGTGGAGTCTGCATGTCATCCCTGTGTCTTTATGGGTTTACTCTGGGTACTCTGGTTTCCTCCCACAGTCCAAAGACATAGGTGTTAGGTTTATTGATTATGCTAAATTGGCATTGACTTGAGTGTGTATATATAATTTGTCTTGGTTACCTTATACATGTATAGATGTGACCTTAAGTGCATCACTAAGATGGTCTCTGGTGTTGATGGTGACGTTAAATAAACCAAATAAACATAAACTTTTCTGTGTGGCATCTGCATGTCCTCCCCTCCTCCCACAGTCAAAAGGCATGCAGGTTGATTGGTGTCTATAGTGCCCAGAGTGAGTGTGCGTATGTATGTGTATGTTCCCTACCATGAACTGGCACCCTGTCTAGGGTTGTTTCTGCTTTGCACCCTATGCCACTGGTTAGGCACCATCTCTTCCCCAACCCTGTCTAGGATTAAGTGGATAAGAAAGTGAGTGAGTGATGAAGAATGGTCAAACTTCAGGCTTTCTGGAAGTGGCATGTACTACATATGTGGAAACAGACACGAGACATGATGTATGTTCATGTTGTTTTTGAATGTTTTATGTCTCACTGGTACAGGCCCAGGCTAGGAACTACAGTACCCAGACTGGTGGCTGTAGGACTACTTTATCTGATATTTTCCTCTGTAGAGGGTATCCTCAGGGTTACAGGAGTAAGTACCTTGGAAGCATTTAATCAATAAAGTGGTTACATTTTCATTGAGCATGAATGTATGCGTTTTGTCTCTATTATTTTGTGCAGGGCTTCTATGGTACAGTGGCTCTTGTTGCTAACATCGTCCTCTCTCTAACTGACTCTTGCGTCATATGTTGGATATCCTTTCAACAATCCACACAAAAACAGCAAATCTGGTTATCTACAGCTATTTAAATTTCTTGTGTTAAAATCGGGTAATGTTTGAAATCCTATGCAGTACAGTGCAAAAATCCTAGACTTAAGATTTTTTCCTACAGTTTCCCACAGTTAGGCATATTGTAGCCTTTTCAACCTGTTCCCCTTCTAAAAAAAAAAAAGTGGTTTCTTGGATGCTCACATTTTGCTCAAATTGTGGAGTGCATTCCTGTTCAACAAATGTGGGAACATTTTAATATATTTCTTATGGTGATGATACGATTTGCAATTACATTTGTATTATAAGTGAGAAAAGTTGAGAAATGAAGAAAATTTATAGAAATGTTTTCAATAGTGATCTCTAGATTTTTGACTTGTAACGTATATGCTTGCTTAAAGTTGAGAACCAAAACATGCTGAAACCATGAGAGTGAATCTTTATGTTCCTTAACTTAAGGGTTGTACATTTTCATAAGCCTGTCTCAGACAACTCGTCTTCTGAAGATGCGCAGAAATGTGGTGAAGCTCTCGTTATACCAACACTTCACCAACACGCTGGTCTTCTGTGTGCTGGGTAAGCCTAAGATGCATCTGTATGTGACAGAATACATGAGTGAATATGATAGGAAGAGGGATGTGTGTAATTTTTTTTTACATTTATTCACACATTAAGTAGCCATCAGAAAATTGTACATTGTCGTAGGCTGTGGTGTTTAAACGATGTTTAATTGGTAATAAGCCCATTTTTGCTGTAAGGTTTAACAAGTTGCGCAGTCAGAACTGCCCGTCTGCATACCTGGGTTGTAATCACTGGTTATTTGAGTTATTGATGCCTATTAGTTTGAACCAGCCTGACCTCTGGCATCAACAAAGCATTTTCGCCCAGGGAACTGCAGCTCACTGGATATTTTTTGTAAACCCTAGGGAAGGCTAGATGTGAAAATCGCAGTAAATCAGCAGTTTATGAAATGCAGTCGAATCCGGTTAATAGGACCAGCCGCTTATTCGGACCAAATCCTAAAATATCGAAACAAATCCTGTTATATACATGTAATGTTATTTGCTTATTTGGACCAAAATTCCACTTAATCGGACCAAAGAACGTGAGGAAAAATAAGCCACAAGTTGCCACCTAGCGGATGCAAAGCGGATCAGCGATTTATGGGAGGATTTTTGGGATACCCGGGAGGGGAACATGCCCACCACTTTCTTGATTTTGTTCAAGTGCAGTCCGTTAAGAGAACGCGTCAGATCACACTGGTTAAGTTCTTCAAACATTGACTGGAATTTAGTAAGAACTTTTACAGTATTCTGCTTCGCATGCTGAGTACCTATACATTGTGTTGTAGACCGTTTAGAAAAACTTGGTTGCAAATTTATTTTTCAATGAACAAAGTTCGTAAGCAATAGTAGTTCTTGTTTGTACGTTCGCTATACGTGTAAATTGTACAATAAAGGTTTAATAAACATTTAATATGTTACATAGCACGTCCTGACTTGTAACATAGGGCATGTTCGTTTAATTAACCGGAATCGACTGTATATTAATTTCCGTATGTATCTTCATTACAAATTTGATAAGCTAGTCTTTGACTCACGTTGACTGGGTTTATGAATTCAGTCGTCAAAGTAAAAGTTGAGCCACTGATTTTCTGTTGAATTCCTTCATTCCTTCCACACCAACTTCTTAAAATACAAGATTGGTCTGAAAGCACAGGGCACAAGGTGGAAACCAACCCCAGACAGGGCGCCAGTCCATCGCAGGGCATATGCAATCACACATTACACTTTAGAGACGTCACTTGACCTAACACACTCATACACACGTTCAAACAAACTAAGGGTACTTTTGAAAAAACAGTTAACCAAACACACGTCTTTCTACTGTGGTAGGAAACTAAAGTACCCAAAGCAAACCCACGCAGACACAGGGAGGGCATGCAAAATTCTCATAGTCAAAGTCCGGGGTCGAACCGGGGATCTCGGACCTGTGAGGTGACAGTGCTAACCACTGCATCATGAGACCGCCCTGTTATTTTCTGCATGCTATTCTCTGGAAGAATTAAAAACATATTTTAAATGCTTTACTTCTAAACTTTTTCATTTCATTTTCTCAGTCGCTCCAGCAGTTTCCAGTACACAGACAGCCCCCTGTATACTCAGACCAGTGGCACTCAGTACTATGAGGGCACCAGCGTTTCAGCCTCCCAGGCCGACTCCCCTGGCACCACCGGCTTCGTGGCAGGGACGGGCCAAATTGTGACCAACCCCACACCGGGCACAGGGGGAGGAGCTACAGCGGTAATCGCAGCATCAGGGACGGCCACTAACGGTTCGGAGGACGGAGGAGGTGGTGCCAACGGGAGCGGCGGCAGCTACGTGATTCAGGGAGGCTACATGCTGAGTAGCGGCGGAGGCTCGAGCAGCAGCAGCAGCGGAAACGGCCAGAGTTACTCACACACCGCTCGGGTCTCCCCAGCCACTGTGAGTATTAGCGAGGGAGAGGAGAATAGCGTGCCGTCAGCAGACAAAAAGGTACGACCGAAACGAAAAAAAGTTTCACAAAGACGAGCGACGACCCGAATCGCTCGACTGCACCCGTCAATCACTCGTCACCTTCACCCTTTCCAGCATCAGAATGATGATAATGATGATGATCATTCCCTGTCACGCACCAAAGAGCACAGTCAAAGAGCAGAGGAATCAGGAAGAGTCACACAGGTCTATCTTCACTGACCCTCTGGAATCAGGAAGAGTCACACAGGTCTATCTTCACTGACCCTCTGCCATTAAGGCCTATGGAATTAGAATGTACATAGAGACAGCAGCGAGTGCCTAAATGCATAAATTATTCAGTAATTCATTCAGATTGCACATAGAGTATAAATGCATTTTGACTAGGGCTGCCTGATAAAACCCCAATTATTTGAACTATTTAAAATAATTTCAACATTTACTACAATTATTGTACAGCGTTTTAAAATATTCCATCTTGTAAAATGATTATACACAATTATTAATCATATTTCTTACTTTACATTCTCAGCCGCAATTAAACATCGCATCGGTTTGTAATAATAGAACCTTTAATATCAGTGGCTGAAATAAACCTGCGTCACCAGTGACAGCATGCTGTTAATGATTAATCAGTGTGTTCACTGGGAGAATGGAAAACACAACTGTTTGTGTTTCAGTAGATTAGGCAGCAAGTGTTGTCTTATCATCATACCTTCAGTTCAGTACCCAGTTAACAATAATTCAAGGAATAAATGACTTCCCCAACTGTTTAACCCTGCTTATCCTGATCAAGATCTCTGGAATATCTGGAATTCACAGGCACTGAGCACATTTACATGCACTTAAATATTTGAGATAATTTATCTCTATTGTTAAGCTTCTGTTTATTTAAACAGTGACTATAAATAAAAGTGGGACTGTGGTGGCCTAGTGGTTAAGGTACTGGACTATGGACCAGAAGGTCCAGGGTTCAAATCCCACCTCCGCC
>JAUZSU010172333.1:0-13073 GCA_034780255.1 Parotocinclus maculicauda | reverse complement strand
AATTTGGAATAAGGCTGTAACGTAACAAAATGTGGAAAAAGTGAAGCGCTGTGAATACTTTCCGGATGCACTGTACCATTTGTGAAATGTTTGGATGGAAACCCGGACTACTGGCTACTAGTACACAGGAGATGCAGCAGATTCAACCCCATGTCGAAATGCAGGTGGTTGGACGATTGTAACAAAAATCAACCACAGTTTAATTTCAAATCTACCAAAGTTGTCAACCTATGACGCGACGTCAACGCTACTGTATAAAGTGTGTATAAAGCTACACAAGTGGTAGCGCCACTCATTCTAATTCTTTTGACGAAGTCATTTGTGTTATCTCTCGCGATCGCTATCTGTTATCCATCTTGTTAGTATTTTTAAATGCTAGCACAAACAGTCTTTAAAGACTATCCCCATTTCAGCCCTAGCCAGTTATTTTTAAGTGCTAGATTTGCACTTAGCCTACTACCCCTCTGCCTTTTCACCCTGCTGCAACACAACACAAGCAACTACACACACTCACTGACTCGTCAAGTCATAAAATAAAATCTGCATTGCAAAAATTTTAATTGTGTATTAAAAATGTGCTGCTCGCATCCATATTCACAATCTGTAAACCGCACCTTACATCAAAACCGATTTTTGCTCCATCCTTAATAGTACTATCCGTTATTCCGTTCTGACCTCTGGACTCTTTCTCTGATTCTTGACTGCTGTTTTTAGTAAGACCATGTTCGTTGTGTGTCACTGTGTTCTTGCGGGTAATAATCATAATAGGCTAATAATAACAATTAAGCATTTAACCTAATTCTAGTAATAGCCTAGTAATAAAAATAGGCCTACAACTACTCAATAATAATAATAATAATAATAATAATAGTAATAATAATAATTGCTTGCAAAAGGTTAAGAATGTCTGCTATAAAGGAACAGAAACTAGTATAAAAAACTAGTTCTTGCATGCTACCATACAGTCATGGTATTTTCTGCATTTAAAAAATCGAGTTTTAGTTTAAGAGTGCTACATGTGGAGAATGTAATTAATAGCAATAGGACCATTTTTGAGAGTGAAAGATTGAGTGCTAAAACATGCTACCTTCTACAGCATGTGGTTCAATGTAATGTAATCACATGAGTCACCTGAATGACACCGTGACACACATCATTGTTACTAATAGAGAAACAATTAGAATAATATTGTCCAAGCATGTATATTTCAGTATAAGTGCAGAATGCACATGCAACTACATAATGTTTTATTTCATACCTCATTGGAATTTGGGCCATCCAGAAATGATAAATGGTGCCAGGTTGTTTTAATAATTCCTTTCTTTTGTTAGATCTATTTGGCAGTGCATGATTTTGGACAGTGCTTGGCATAGTTTATCTGAATCCCCTAGGCAAGTCTGAAACACAGTACAGTATGTGCAAATCCACCAAGTAAAAAGAACAGATTCTTCTTGGGCAACTTAAAGCTGTGGATTTATAGACAGTCTGAAATAAAGCCTTTACAAGCCAAAGCAGCCGCATAAGTGACACATATTGATGCACAGAGACAAAACACATTTGAGCTGGAATTTTAAGGCTCACATAATAAGACGCAGTTTTATGCACCAGCGCTGTTTACTTGCTTAATATGCTGATTCCCAAGATTAGTTGTTATTTAGCATGATCTATTCCCCCCACCATCTGCATTTTCTTTCCAGTTTCACCATACAATGTGCTGTTGCAATCATTATCACCTCACACATTAGTTAGCATTTACTAATCAGTACTAAGGGATTAGAGGTAAGGTTTTAATCTGATAACTCTTGCTTGCAGATCATGTGCACATGCATCACTACTCCCATAGTAACTGAACTCACATGGAGACAAATTTAAGGATTTTACTTTACGTACAGTAGCTGACCAACCTATAAGTTTTCATGGTTTACCAAATCGTGTCATTATTTTAACAGTTCATCTTTACATGCTACATGTTCTATATATTTCACATATTTGGTGACCTTTCAGACAAGCAAGTTTGCATCCCTGGTATCAACAGGTTTGTTTTAGTGGGTTTGTAAGTATACAAGTAAATCACTGCCTCTGTCACAATCTGAATAATATTTAATAATTAATATGTTACAATATTTGCGGTTCATTGGTAGTGTATTAATTTGACATTCATCTTTGACATCACAATTGTCAATGTGCTGTAGCCAGTTTGTGATTTTATTTTACAATTTACAAAATTATTCTAGTCAAAGTGCTTCAAGAACCGAATTCAAGTTTCTGAGGTTGTGGGGAACAGAGGTACCACAGTATACATTTAAAGAGGAAACACAAGGGTGACAGATTTCCAGCATTTCATAATCACTCTTATCCAGTACAACTTAGAGCTGAGCAGTTAATGGTCAAGAAGGCTCAAAGGCTTAACAGATCTAGGACTTGAACTCAGAACTGCCTTAACCACTGAGACATGAATGTGACCATTTTTTTTCTCGAACACTTGTGACACAGCTCTTATCAAAAAAAACAATTGAACCATGAGTTCAAGCATTTGTTTAAAGTCTATATTTAATCATTTTTATTTAATTTTATCTTTCTTTTATTTTCCCCCAAATATTTAGATTATTAGTAATGTTGAAGATTTCTGACTTATATTTGGTCCAAACAGCCTCTTACACACAGTTAACTTGTTAACAGTTAAAAGTTATATTTTAGGGTGGCATAATAGCACAGTTTTTAGTGCAGTTCCAGGTGCCCATGTCCCAGTCTGTGTGGAGTCTGCATGCTGTCCCTGTGTTAGTGTAACCCAGGCTGGTTAAACCCCAGGTGTTCTAAAAATGCATTATATCATTATTTTCATGAGGAAGAGTCAGTAAAAATATGTTCCTAAGCCTAGTTAAAATCACCTCTATATGTGTTACTGTCCCCTTAATTCAGGTAGGCAGTGGTAAAAATTTTGTCGGTGTGCAAAAATTGATACAACCCAGCCCTCGTGCTTTTACGGCCGATGCATGGTTTGTAGATGCTACTAAAAACTTTTAAAAACCTGCATTTTAACTAATAAAATTAAGTTAGAATGATTGCAACTAAGTCAACGCAGATACAGAAGTGGTGGCGCTGTAACTTCAAGTAGGAAGATGTCGTCCAACTATTAGAATTATTAATAATTGATTTCCCTTCAATCGGATCTTCGGCCTTTCTACCACCTTCCAACTTCATCCATCTACATCACCATCCTGTTCGCCATTCACCTTGGGGAAAAACAATCATCCACGTCCCCACAACCTCTTTATTCCATTACTCTCTTTGAGACTCACTTTAAAAAAGGGCGATGCATTCATTCATTCATTTATTTTACCTCAACCTTTTATTTATTATTCTTCTTACTTATTTGAACTTTTGGACAATGTATTCTTATACCTGAGATCTCAGAGGGATTTTTTTTAAATAGTTGAATTGCAAATTATTTCAACAACACAAAGTTCAAACCAACTTCGAACTAATGAAACCGATGTTGCATTATGTTGGTGCTCCTTTAACTTATTCTACTCTTTTGTGATGTTGTCTGTGAATGTTCATGTTGGTGAATACATCATTTTAAACTGTCAGTCTTTTGAGTGTGCTGTTTGGGGTGGTAATTACAGGTTTAATGTAATTATTAAGTCTGTAGATATCAGCAGTCTCCTCATTAAACCTAGAATCAAAGTTAACCCTCTTAAACCCTCTTAAAGTGACAGGTGAAGGTAGGGGTTACATTAGCGAAGGTTTTCTCTGGGCTCTCTTATTTCCACAAACATTCTAAACACATCCAGTAGCTTATCTTGTTTCTTTAGAGGACCAGTTTGTGTCCTGTAATGGATTGGTGCCATGCCTAGGTTTGGTGCTGCCAGTTAAACAACCCTGAACTGGATAAAGCATTCACTGCATGTAACTGATGTAGAACTCTGGTCTTCCATTACAAAACATACTTGTATTTTGAAATGCTTAATTACGTATGGCATGCTTTTTTAGAGTTGAAATATTTAGTTTATGTTGATAAATGTACAATTTTAGTCTATTGGCCGTTTTTGTGGTTCTCTAAATTCGACCAAACTTGACTGCCCTTTCCTACACCTCTCTAACCTCATTTCATTTACTTCCACCAATTGATGGGAGTAATCCACTTACCATTTCTGTCTTCTCAAAATGCACATTTTATTTGACTCGCCCCTTTTCTTTTCTCCACCTCTTTCATCCTGTGCTTTAAACCATTAACACGTTAGGAAATAGAGGTGGAATGGTAAAGTTAATGGAACAGAGATGATAATTGGGTAATTAGTAGCTGGCAGAGTGCCTCAAGAGGACCCTCCAGCCTGGACTTTGTTGCTCCCACTTGCTCCCCCATGACTCTTTTTTATTCCTATTCTTTATTTCCTCTAATTTCTCTCTTTTTTTCTTGCTCTCTTTTCTACTCCTTCTCTCAATATTAGCCTTCTTTACTTGCACTAAAGCGTGTGGATTGCAATGAAAGCAGCCTCTAGAGCTGTCTCTACCCTAATGCTCAAACTGATGCAATTGCTGCCCATCTGTCCATGTCATTAATCAATAGGGCAACGTGCTTGCACATACAGATTTGAAGATTGCTGCTTCTTTTGTGTTTTTACTGGACTTTTGCTAAGTAGTTTGTCTCTACACATGCCCTATTAAATTAGATTTGTTATGTCCTCCCTTTGTTCTTTATGCATCATATTTGAATGATGATCAGGAACACTTGGTAGCAAATGCTTCTCTTCCCAGACTACAACACTACAGTAGTTCTAATTTCAGCTCCATATTTGCATAGTGAATTGGCTTCGAATGCATTACTAAAAGTTTAATGTTGCTGTAACTTATGTAACTCATGTCTGTTTTTGTGATTGCCAAAATTTGTTTATTTTTTCTAGCTTTTCCTCCATTTTAAACATATGAAAACATGTTTATGCTTAGAAAATGCTTGGAAACTGATACAGGAAGGAGGATATCTTGGAATTTTCCGCTAACGCGCATCCACAAAGCACATTAGAATCATCACCAGTAACACCAAATCTTTCCCTCCCACATTCACTTAAACCACAAGTTAATAAAATCTGCTTGGTTCCCTATTGTGGGTTGAGTGTTTTTGCTTTTACACTATGCCTATTATGCTTGTGCTGTACACCCACTCATTTTATTCTTGCTTTGATCCTGCACTCTTTTCTGAGTCTCTTCTGATCAGTCACTACTGGAAACCTCAAATGAGCTTTAGGTGTTGATGAACCATGAGTTTCTTCAGTTCCCCAGTAAAAATACGTCTTTCTCATCAAAGAAATTGTTGATTGGGCATAGTTTGAGGTTAGCATAGTAATCTAATCCAGTAAACAGTACTGGATAAGCTACTTTAAAATGTAGCTATCCAAGTTACACATTTCATGACTACATGACGGCTAGATCAAAGTAATCCTACTTATTGAAAAATTTACTGAAGTGGAGTATCATTAATTATACTCGGGTCACCATTTTGTTCTCTTAAACCACATGTCCTTAAGCACAGCCCCTGTTTGTCCTTGCCCACCTGCCACTACAAGCCCCACAAGTGCTACAACACTTTTCACAACTGGGAAATATAGTTTAACAACCATATTTGCTACATGTAGCCACTATTGGCAGGAACCAACCACTAGACATGGTACCAGTCCTTTGAAGGCACATGCACACATAACTATTCACTGGGATGCATTGGAGATGCCAGAGGCATTTCATACATACAAGGAAACATGGGGCACAACTTCACACAGGCAGCAGGCAGGCCAGAATGCAACCACGGTCTCTGAAGCTGTAAGATCACAAAACTAACAAATATGCCATCGCTACACACATATACACAACCCTCAACTGTTTGCTATATGTTATATAACTTGCAGTGGACAGACAGTTCCCTGCCAGCCTGCTATTTTCCTCTCAGTCTTGCTGTCTTTTGTCTGTCTGTTTTTGTATACTGTCATTACCAATTTCTCTATTCCCATCAGCCCCTTCTCTGGTTTGCATTTCCTGCTGACCTACTGGACTGTAAAAATAAGCAGTAACATACCAGTTCCATAAGATTGTAATATCTCATACACAAAATCAGTATTTCATAATTAAGGACAAAAGGAGGCAAAAGGTAAAGCAAAGGTCCAGTATTAGTAAAGAAACATCACCAAAAACTAATGAATTCAGTTGAAGGTATCCATAAAGAGCCCATCTGTTCCATATACTTTGGCTTCACTTCTCTAAATGAAATCAATAGGCTAATTAGTTTTACGGTTTGATGTTGGTTTCAAAAGGAGAAGATGATTTTGTCATATTTGCAAAAGGCAAGCAGGTGTCTATACGTTGGGTTCATATTCTCTGCAATTATATAAAAGCCAAAGTCAGTGTAAGGAAAATTACATTTTATTTTTATTTTTGCATATATTTGCATTTCCCCTATACTGTACTACATACAGCATATATTCAAACCATAATAACCTGAACTTTTAAAATTGGGCATTTTAATACCTTAACCTGCCATCGGACACTAAATGATCTACCCAAACAGTACCTGATCTGTGGTGGTCCTAATCATTGGAGAATGGAGTAAAGGAGACTAACAAAGTCAGAAAAAAAACAGATAGACTACAGTATGTAACTATAGAACTAAAGTGCAGCTTTATAGTATGTGAAAGTGACACAATGGACAATGAGTGTAGAAACAATGAGTTTAGGTAAATGGTAAATGTATATTTATCCACTTCAATGACAGTCTGTGTGTGCCCCCAAGGGACCAGTGCTCTGAGGAGCATGGGTTAACTGGGCAAAATCACTTACTGTCTGTAATATCCTGTGGTGGTATTAAAAATGAATTCATGTTCTTGCTGGCCATTAAAATCCATTTCTTTCAGTGGCCATTATTTGTTTAATACGCATCAGGGTCCTGATTTGATTAATTTCCTTAAACAAATTAGTTTAATTATCTAATACCCCCTCACAACTCCACCCTGACTCATCTTTGACTCTGCTCTCAGAAAGCACAAATAAATGATGACATATAATACAGCTCATGTCATCTTTTTTAGAAAATTGCTTTAGGGTGGCTTTGAACACTATTATTAAATATGTATTTTTTGTATAGAAGATGACGACGACAGGTGGCATTCAGGTGGAAAAAAATTACATAGGTTCTGTGGAAAAAGGCTTGTTTATCAGAAATTCAGGACACTGCTTTTAGATTGTATAATAGTGATTGGAGCTTAGTGGGAAACAGCATGTGAAGTAATTGGGTTAATGATATATAGCCTGCCATGTCTGCTCTGAGCTTTCAATTATCTCTTTAAACTGTTAACTTTTTTTTGCTATGCGACATTTCCAAATATCTTTTTCCTATAATACTTTATGGGTATTCTTTGCAAAAAAAGACAGGGACTTTGCTTTTGGTGAAAATGTAACATTTTTATGTTTTTTTACCAACTGCCATCAGGCTTTCATAATAAGTGTGTTTTGAGTAAACAGGGTTTACAACAGCTTCAGTTAAAAAGCTTGAGCATTCCTTAAAAACAATACCATTTACAGCATTTGGCAGACTCCCTTATCCAAAGCAACTTTTTCGTATTCTTCCTAGTAGACCAAATCATAACTGTAAGCACAAATAAGCAACAGCCTAAGAATACAATCCAACCAGAACCAGCTAGGATCTGATGTAGGTAAAATCAACAAACACACAAGCAAACATATCAAAAGAGGGTTCAATCACAGTAATATGAAGCTGCCACTGTAGGGCCCTTAAGCAAGTAGCTAACTGTACCATGAAAAACCATCAGCTATAACGTGCTTGGATAAGGAGGTTTGCTAAATAGGGTAAATGTAATTATTCCTATGATTTAGCTAATGTGATCATTTACATCATTTAACACAATGACATACTGACACAGCCCCAAATCAGAAAATGTTGGGACAGTATTGAAAATGTTTATTAAAATATGAGATTTTGCATGTTTTATTGTACTTCGTAACTGTTTGTTTATTAATATCCATTCTCGCCTGCAATACTCTTCCACAAAAGTTGGGAGTAATGAGCTAGTAATTAATTAAAAAATGAAATCATGTAATTTTAGACAGGTGATGTGAACAGGTTATTGTAATCATGATTCGGTACAAAAGCTGCATCCAGGAAAGGCTCATTGTTTGATGAGCTAGGATAGCTAAAAGATCTCCAGTTTGTCAACAAATGCATGGGAAAATATTGAAATGTTTGAAAACAGTGTACATCATAGAATTACTCATAAGAATGGATGTTTATTGACAAATTAATTTAAATTGATTAAACAAAATTAAGTTTCAGTTTCATCCGGACTGCAATTAAATAAAAGTGACAGTAAATGTAAGAAACACTGTGGGTTTTTACATGCGTTTTTCATACTGTCCAAACTAGGGTTGTAATGTAGTAATATAAGGTATAATTTGTGTCATTTGGGGCTTGATCTTTGCTGGACACATCAACAACTACAGACTGGCATCATTTTTATCTTTACTCTCAAAATAACTCAAACATGCTGCCAAAAACCAGTTGTCAACCTTTCTCAGAATGGTCTACTGGATCACAGCCAGTCTTCAAGGCAGCTCACTCCACAGAAACTCTCAAAAACTTCAGGGTGCCAGAGTATCCAGGATCGGTTTTGATCCTTCTTGACCTTTCACCTGCCTTTGACACAGTCAACCACAAGATTCTCCTTCCTGTTCTCTCCAGCCTTGGAATCACAGGCTTAGCCTGGCGGTGGTTTGCTTCCTACCTGGAGAATTGTTTTTATCAGGTATCATGGAGATGCTCCGTCTCTGCACAATATGTTCTTACAAATGAAGCTCCACAAGGCTCAGTTCTGGGACCTTTTTTCTCTCTCTGCACCCGTTCTCTTGGTGACATCATAACCTCTCATGGCTTCTCCTATTGCTGTTATACTGATGACACTCATCCTCTCTTTCCCTCCAACAGATAAGCAGGTGTCCAAATGCATCTCAGCATGCCTGGAGACAATCTCATTATTCCTGCAGATGGGCCACCTTATTAAGAGCTTGCCATTTCTTATTTGAACTCATCCACAACACCTTTATTAAATACAAGAAACATTTTAGTACTTTTAATAATCAGCTGAGCTTCTCTGCTCATATTTCCAAACTGACCTGATCATGTAGGTACCTACTCTACAAGATCAGGAGAACTTGACCCAGGTGCCCAGGTGCTTGTCTAATGTCTTATATCAAGACTAGATTATTGCAATGCACTTCCGGGTGGTATTACGATGCTTACAATCAACCCCTGCAACTAATTCAGAATGCAATGGCTTGTCTGGTTTTTAATTTATCCAAGAGGTCATGTCACCCCACTGGTGTGATCTCTTCACTGGCTCCCTGTAGCTGCCAGCATCAAATTCAAAACCCTGATGCTCACCTACAAAGCCAAAAATGGAACAGCACCATCCTACCTAAAGGATCTAATCAAACCATGCTGTGTACCTTATACCCTCGGAGACAAGTTTGGGTCGACTATGACTTCCAGGTAAGATGAAAGGAAGACAAGCATTAAGACTTCTCCACCCTGGCCCCAGGTGGTGGACTGACCTTCCTTGAAAAGAGTCTCTTGCTGTTGTGAAGATGCGACTAAACTCACCTCTTCACTCACCGCTTAAGTGAAGACTGAAAATGCAAAAATAAATGAACTTGATTTAGTTGATTTACACTAATCAGACCCTAGTTGGTTCTGGTTGGATTGTGTTTTTAGGCTGTTGTTTATTTTGTACAAACATGGGGTTTTGTCTAATATGAAGAATACAAAGCACTAACTTGCTGTTGCCACATTAGTTCATATAATCCCTTAACATCTAGATAAACCCCATAACTATGCAAGAGCACTTTTTCTAGATTATTAATCAGAAACCCACCTGTGAGTAAACCTCTTTTTGATTTACTGGTGTGCCTCTTTTTTTACAAACAGTCCAACTGGTTAAAGTGAATAAAATACTTTCTTTTTAAAGGAGTTTGTGTTTGCTCAACTCTATGTATCAAGGAAAATACTCGAGTGGGTATATTGTATGTCCTCATGGTACCTGTCCGAGTTTTTAAGTTCCACATAGTGTGTGATTGTAGCCAGTCTGCCATCTGCTGGATACGCGGGTAATTACAGCAGATTAAAGTTGGTGTGTTTGTGGCATAATAGTAAGAAAAATACTTGACTGTCCACAAACGTTCACCTCATTGCTTTATCTCATATCCACTTTCCTTAAGGTGTTCACAGTAAATTTTACTGTAATGTAAATAAAGCAATAAATTTATTGGTGCAGTTCTGATCTACTACAGTCTATACGTTGTACACACACTTCAAACTTAAAGTCTGTTTCACCATGCATGCATGAGAAGATTACCAATATAGTCTGAAGTAAAGGAACAAAATCCAAGGAAGATTAATTTATTTCATACTAAGTTTGCATTGCTATTGGTGTATGGGATAGCCCTTCATAAATAGATTTACCTTTCAGAAATGAATTTACCATCAAATTTACTGCATGGGGATTTTGTGGTAGAACAGTATCAGTACCAACATGTCTAAGTTAAAACTAACTAGCTCAGCACAAATAACAGTAAAACCTTAGTTTAATCTAAGGCTGACTGAACTTATGAACATTAAAGTGTGTATAGTGTACACTCACCGGACAAAAGAAAATGTAATCTGTGACTAAATCTTAGTATTTAATAGTTCTAAACTTTGATGGGAACATGAATTGGGATTTTTGCCACTGCTGGTTACTTGCTGATTCAATGCCTAGACAATGTTATATACAATATGGAGGTATCCTTTACTATTATATCTATACACTTTCTGGCCAGAAGTTTGTTGATGCGACCTGCTGAACTGTGAGTTTTGGAAATTATATGAACAGTAGTTTGAAAATATCTTTGTAATCAGTTGATCTCTTATTCCAGAATGATTATTGTCTTGCACAATAATTATAGTTGAATAAGCAGTGTCCACAAACCATTGGCCGCAGTGTATATTCCATATTCCAACACTGACCTTTGGATTGTGCCAAGTCTCACTTTGCTGACAGATCCTCAGACTTCCTGCCACTGGCTTTATCAGTTTTTTACCAGTAGCATATGCTATTATATACTCAATAGACCAGATTTTGGGCTAAGTAGACTAAGAACATGTAGAAAGATTTCCTTATAGTATATAGGTAATATTAAGCATGAAATGTGTAAATAGGGTTTATTTGCATAGTGTAGCTACTTCCATTCGTCTTACAGCAAGAGGAAAGTTCTGAAGGTAAACAGCCATGCTTCATCATTAAAATTCATCTGCACTTTCAATGTTTTGTTGTCATTTACCAGTTGTTTTGGAGCAGGATTTTTTGTGCTTATTCTTTCTTTTAAAGCCCTCAAGGTCGACGCATGCCATGACAACTGCTTTGATGCATTTCTTTGTTTATGTCTCTTTTTCTTATTGCTTTGGCAGAGCCTGGCAGCTATTGACTATGCTGCAGATTGTTTTATTGGATTTTGACATACCATGCAGAGATTCACCTCAGTTTCTCTGAATTACTGTGCATTATTGTGAAATGACTGAAACACAAATCACAGATGGTTTCACTCCTCCAAAATATATAGCATATACGGCATGGAAACACAGCCGTTTAGAGTGTATTGCCGGTACAGTGTCCACAAGATTCCTACAAGTCAAAGCCTTGGTGGGGGTGTTTAAATCTGACACACAACTATTTCAGAGAAAACTAAGCTAGTGCCAGGTTTCTGTTTTCTGTTTGAAATGGATAGAACAACCTATTTAATTTCCCTTTGACAGACAGGAAAGTAAATATGGACATGCACAAAAAATATTTCATTTTAATTGTATTTAACTCAGTTGTGTTGGTCTTTCTGGAAGGCTAGCAACCGAGAAATTACAATTTTTGGAAGGTAACCATGTGAAAAGGCTAAGATATGCCATAACTCACAAAGATTGGAATGGTGATTAGTGGAAAAGATGAGCAACTGTTGTCAAGTGGGTTAAATTGTGACAATATCTTGTATATGGTCATTATACCATTGCTAAAACAACAAATATAATAGTAGGCTAAGACTTTTGTACAGTATTTTATGTAAGTACTTGGCTGTGCTCTTAAACATATAGCTAGTATGTGGACTGCATACAATTTCTGTTGAAAACTTGTCTACAAAAATCAGTAAAAGTTGAATAACAACTCTTGCTAATAAAATTAATTGCCAAAACTGTTTTACTGACTTTCTCTTGTAAAATCAGCATACCTCCAATATTCAGAGTAAATTGGATTAGACTGTACTGATGCTGTGTGGTTCATGGCTAAATAACCATCTTATGATTTGGATAAAGTGAATAGTATAATATAAAAAAGTGAGTAAACAGACTCAAAATTATTTGCTTTTTACATTTGAATTACCCTATAAATGATACATCAGGGAGATTGATAACTGTCCAGATTACTTGCAGCTGATACCATTTATTACGAAGTTGTTTCAAATAAAGGTTTTGTAAACGTATGTTTTGTAGTTCTGAATAATCTGCCATTGTCCATGTCCATTCCCTAATGTCCATTTGATGCTATACTTGTTTGTCCAATTATTCTGTTTATTCATCCTTTAACTGCAATTTAATCTTCTTATCCTAATCTACTCTGAATCCATCTGAATGATAGTGACTATGTATAAGCCCTCAGGGGACTTATAGCGTAAATGTCAGTGATATTTGCATATGACAAGATTATGATCATATCTGACTGTATCCAACCTTGTTAAATGAAGTGTGGATATAAATGCTTCTGGTTTAGTGACGTCTACTGGGAAATGAAGTCAAAGCTGGGTTGTCAATGCTCTGCTTGGCTCGTTCTTGCTCTCACTTCAGGACAAGACAGGAAGACGTCCTTAGCACATAAGCACATATAATGACATTTGACGAAAGACAAGCCACGGGGAAGGGGAAAAGGGATTGAGGAAAAAACAGCAACAACGAGCGGCCATCCGGTATATGGCAGCTGACGTGGGCAGCGCTCACACAG